>JAOVVI020010740.1:0-12951 GCA_028571085.2 Nepenthes alata
ATGCCCTAGGGACATTTAATATATATTTTTAGGATAATTTTATATAATTATTATTTATTTATTTATTTTTATATTGATAATACAGATAAAAAAATTAAAAAAATACATTAGTCAATGATATTTTTTTAAAAAATATTATTTATATATAGAATTATACATCTAATTATATTAAAATTATTAAAAATAGACATAAACTTCACTTTATTTTTGTTTATTATTATTATTTTTTTATATTAAAAATAATAATTTTAATATAAATAAATATATAAATAATATTACTTAATTTGAGCATTTATTTTTTAAAAAATTCAGAAAACATTTTATGGTTATTATTTCTGCATCACCTAAAAATCATTACCATAACTCAACCCCAAGATTTTTAAATAAAATAATAAAAATAAATTTATATAATCCCAGAATTTTTAAATAAAAAATACAACCGCAACGAAAAATTGAAGAGTTGATATGCTACAAATGTGTTCTTAGAAGTAGCTTACAAGCCCCGATGCACAAAACTTAGGTCAATTGACTCGAATTTTGAAGGTATAAACTTGAAAATAATCAAAAAAAATAAAAAAAAAACCCCGATGCCCAAAAACTTTCATTATATGTGAGACTTATAGAATGATCGAATCACTTTCAGATTAAGTATATATGGTTGGTCCCACAATTCAAGCCTGTGACAACCATATTACATGACAACTCGATCGTTGAATTAAAGCACGGGCATTTTGAACTTGCTCGGCAGCGGCTGAGTCCGCAGATCCATGGCGAAGGGCGACCTCCGAAGGTCGGCGGAGGATCGCGTGGACCTCTCTTATGCAGGATGTCCCACAACACCTTAACGTTTTCCTCCATCGACGGGTCGGGAGCGCCTCTCCACGCGTTGATGACATTGCGGAGCTCCGTATGGTCATGAAGGTGCGGTTGTGCTTGTCAGTGGTGTTGGCTCTCCGCTTGAGGATGTCGTTCACTATTGGAGTCTGCCGCGGTCAGTCTCCCGTGGCCGCGAGAGTTGTGGGGGTTATGCCGCTAAGGGCTATCCCCCGATCATTGCGGTCGGGATGGCTTTCAGCTTTGCATGGGTCCATTCTGTTGGGGACCGTCTGGGCCGCGGCGTTATCAGGTTGGTTGGATCTTCTCCTGGGGATTGCCGCGCGGCGTCTCCTCCTCCTGGAGGGGCAGCCCCCATCCATGGAATTCCCATCCGATCGCATAGGGCATGGAGTACTAGCTTTATGTCGCCCATGTCCGAAGCCAAGTGGTGGACGTCGGGCTCCGGACGGGCTTCTGCGTGGCTCCTGATGGAGAGGTCCTCACTATGAGCGATGACGTTCATTGCTGGGGCACTAGCTTGTGTTCTGGTGTTCACCATTCTCCTTGCTTCGGAAGGAAGGTAGGAAAGAGACACTAGGCTTCTCGTCAGTTTTCCACAGATGATGTCAATGTTGCATCCCGGGTCTGCGATTGTTGTACGGATTAGGGGGCCTCCGGGCTCTCGGCCGTGCTAAACCGTGAGGATGAGAGTCCGGTCTCCCTATCTGTTAACCTGAACCTGCACAACACAATCAACAAACGAGAGGTCAGAGGTCCGGCGGGATTTCTCCCACCACGGCCACTCCGACGCTTAAGTCAGCAAGTTCCCGTAATAAACGAAAATGACGCACACGCTAGGCGATGTGCGGACGTGTGCTGATGATGCATGAGTGATGCGTGTTTGATACGTGCTTATCAGATTGGTAAATGAAGTGAGCAGGTAGCGGAAGGCCTGGCTTCCTTGACGCACCACAGTGGGGGGCTAACTTCCCGTTGCCTGACTAGGTTTGGGGATCAAGATCTTGAGAGAAGTGGGCTCGTTTGTGGCCTCGAGACTTGAATTCTCTTCTTTTCGGTTGCTCTCTCTCTTTCGATCTGGGAAAAGGAAGAAGAAGCCGTCCCCTTTCCTTTGCGGAGGAAGAGAGGTCTTATAGGCTCCTCCCGAGGGGACTTTGGTCACGAGAACTCCCGTTGTTAGGGTTCCTTGGCCACTGGTCACTGTCGTTGACCGCCGGTCATGTCGGCTGTCGCTTTGCGGTGGCAGGCAGGCTCCGGAGCGCTACCGGCCACTCTTGGTCTCCCTTCGAGTCGAGATTGGTTGGTTGCCTGCGGGCGGCTGCCTGAGCCGCCGTCGCAGCGTTGGCCGCTTCTCCATTAGCTTGTCTCCTCTCTCTCCTGGCTATTTTCCGGCAGCTCATTAATGCGATGTAGGACACCCGTTGCCTTTCGTCAGCTGGTTGCCACATAGGCTCCTTGTGCAGTTGGGCTAGGCTTACGATTTTCTTGGGCCTCAGTATTGGACCCAACACTAATAAGAGAATATAGAAAAAAAATAAGAGAATTTCATTTTAAAATTACCTCATATTTTTAACGGTAAGGATTTTATTCTCATAATTTGGACGATTATTATGTCCAGTACATTTTAATGCTGTGTTATAGTACTAACTGTATAAGTTATTTTTAACGGTTAGAATTTTATCACGATAATTTTGATTACTGAGACCAGTTCAGTATATTTTTATTTGTATTATCACAGTGCTAACTGTGTAATCTGTCGAAAACAAATCCCTATTATTCGAAGTATGAGGAAGGATCAAAATGAGATGACCTTATTTTAGAATTGGCTCATACTTTTAATAGTGAGAATTTTACTATAACAGCATCGGCGATTATAATTTTATGATGAATCTAATACATTTTAATGTGATATTATTGTGCAAATCATTTTTAACAGTTAAAATTTAATCATCGTAATTTAATAGATTTTCACAATTTAAAATTTTCTTCAATATTCAAATTATGAGAGAGAGAAAAAAAATGAAAAAAAAATCATGCTTCAGAATTATTTCATATTTTCAACATTAAGATTTTCATTCTAATATAATTGGCTATTATAGTTGTACAATGAATTTAATATATTTTAATATAATATGAATTTGGATAGGATGCCAGGTCAGCTGGATTGCTATTACCGTACACGATAAGAATAGGTGAAAGGAGATGCCCTAGGGACATTTAATATATATTTTTAGGATAATTTTATATAATTATTATTTATTTATTTATTTTTATATCAATAATTCAGATAAAAAAATAAAAAAAAAATACGTTAGTCAATGGTTAAAAACTGACATAAATCTCACCTTATTTTTACTTCTTTTTATTTACTTTCTCTATATTAAAAATAATAATTTTAATATAAATAGATATATAAATAATATTACTTAATTTAAGCATTTATTTTTTAAAAAATTCAGAAAACATTTTATGGTTATTATTTCTGCATCATCTAAAAATCATTACCATAATTCAAGCCCAAGATTTTTAAATAAAATAATAAAAATAAATTCATATTATCCCATCATTTTTAAATAAAAAATACGACCGCAACAGAAAATTGAAGAGTTTATATGATACAAATGTGTTCTTAGAAGCGGCTTACAAGCCCCGGTGCACGAAACTTAGGTCAATTGACTCGAATTTTGAAGGTATAAACTTGAAAATAATCAATAGAAAAAACCCGATGCCCAAAGACTTTCACTATATGTGAGACTTATAGAATGATCGAATCACTATCGGGTTAGGTATATGCAGTTGGTCCCACAATTCAAGCCTGTGACAACCATATTACATGACAACTCGATCGTTGAATTAAAGCACGGGCTGAATTAAGGTGCCGATATGGAAAAATGATTAGTAGAATGTACAAAGATGACCTCGGAGCACACTAGGACAAAACGGGCGGGTCATCCGGGATTGGATCCGGGCATTTTTGAGAGAAAAATGAAGAGCCAAAAAGGAAAAATACGATCAAAATATAACCTCAAAATAAGTTATTCGGGCGGGTTTTTCTGTTACCTAAATTCAGGCTGAGAGAGGTGGGAAATCATCTTCATCTTTGAGATGGTAAGACTGTGCTGAAATCCTGCATGGTCAACAAAGAGGCAGGCAGATTTGTTAAGCTCCTTTGCAATACATGAAATTAATTTTCTTTTTTTAATTCTTTGTTTTTTTTACCGATAAAAATGGATAAAAATATCAATAGAATGAATAGTCAGGGACTTCTCAGCATTAGATAATATGTATACGTATCAGATATATTAAAAAAAAAAAGCTAAAAATCGGCAGCTGTCTGGTAAAGTTGATTGATATATTAATCAAATATATCAGTTAATTTTTTGAATATTGACCGACATATTACAGTATATCTCGATACGATAATATATCATGATTTTACCGCAGTATCAAAAAATATTAGTATCAAGGATATCAACTATCAGTCTATATCGACCAACACTTTCATCTTCATTAGAAGTTAAGAAGCACGAACATTTCTCCTGAGCAAGCATATCGTGCCCGATATGCGTTGGACACAGATACTAGCCCCGGTCCTGATAGGTACACTTTAACTAGTGTCAGTATAGTTTATTATTTTTTAAATTTGACGGGTTTTGCTCACGCTGAATATTTTATAATTTTTTTAAAAATAAATTTTTAATATAAACTAATGAAAATTAGAGTCAATTCATAATTTAGAAATAATTAAAAGTCTAACAGATGTTATAGTATAACTCATTTATATTGACTCAACTACATCATTGTTCTTCCTGTGAACTCTTTTTTAAATGGAGAAATAAGAAATATATGTTTTCATTCATAATTTTGTATAAAATAGTATTACTGATCAATTATATTCATATATTTAAAGCTAAACTATGGTTTTTAGTTAAAATGTTCTTCGCGTATCGTGTCATCATTTCAAATTTTACGAAAAATAACTTGAAGAGATATCTGTGTTGGGTCGTACCTGTGTCCTGTATTAGTGTCCATGCTTCTTACCTTGAAACACCATTTAAGGGGAAGAAAAGGTAACTTAAAATACACAATGTAGTTTGGATAATGATATACCTATCGTCGTCTATGAAAATTTGAGGTTCCTCTGTTTTCATCGCCTGTGCCGGAGCTCCGGCAGTTGGAGGTCGGCTTCTTCCCGGCCATGGTGTTTCCGGCGGTGATTCTCCAAGCAAGCTGAATTCAACAAATGTCTCGGAAGGCGATATCAATCCGTTGCTACAAGTCACCTTCCCTCTCGTCGATGTGTCGTCGTGAAAATCTAACGATCGAGGATTCCCACCATCTTGACCGACCGTAGATTGTGTTTCCGATCGTTCATGGTTGCTTCCGGCTAACGTATCTCTGTCCCTGCACACGGCAGCTCGGCCGTTGTTACGAGGGGATTTTAGTGCCTTCGATGCCGACGGCCTTTCCCAGTATGAATTGTGCTTCTGTGAAACAAACTAAAACCATATAAACAACCACTTCCAAGAATTTGAAAAAGAAAGACTCCATGGAAGCCTACTAGAACACTCTTTTCGGACCGTTTATCTAAAATATCTAAATCGGAAGAAATACAGCAATGAACATACCGTGATTGGAAAATATGTCCCCGTCCCACGTGCCTTTGGGAACTCTTCCATGCCTGAGGCTGCAGCGCCTCCATGGACAATCGAGCGATTCAACGGAAAGAAAGGCAGCCTCGGGATTACACCATTAGTGTCGATGCTAGCAAATGAATTTTGTCCGAAGTGAGCCGAATGCCAACAACTGTCCCGTGGATTCTTCCTTGGGAACAAAGGAGATGATAGCAAATGCATTGGCTCGACGGGTCGACCGGACACATAACTGTACCACCACTGCCCATATTGCCAGCTATTAACATGGCTGTCGTAATCTCCCGAGAGATCTCGGAGGGGCATAGGCCAATCCAAAGAACAATTTTCAGAATCAGAAAACCCTAATAAATGATCATCTTCTTGCTGCGGCGGCAACAAGCCAATACCCATATCGCAGGCCCGAAGCGAGCCAGAGGAAACGTTATCTTCTTGAGGACAGCGGTTTGAAGGCCCCTTTTTCCTGATCAAGTCTCCATCACCGGTCTTCCCGTTTCCTAAGGGCTGAGAAAAATAAAGGTGGGGTGCATGAAGCAACGGAGATTTACCTTCCAAAGATTCGTGCGCATCATTTTCAGTTCTAAGGCCTTCAACTGCCGAGGTTGCCACATCCTCAGCATCATCGAAAAATCGGCTGCCAGAATCACAAATCTCAGGCGATCTGCCGCTGGACTTGATGGTTTCTAAACGATGGTCAAGCCAGTTTGAAGTCGTCGAGCGAGGATCGTGAACGTCAGAACTTTTCACTTTTCCATGCCTTTCTAATGTGTTACCAAAGAACTTTCGAAGTTCTTCAGATACATTTTCCTCAGGCTGTAGAAGAATTTGCCTGAGTTTCCGAGCTCCCAATGAGAAAGCACTCCGAATCCGGTAGAAGTTCCCTGTTGTAGAAGAGCAAGCATCAATACAGCAGTAACACATAGTTCTATAACTATAACTAAATCATCTTTCCTCACAATTGCTTCAGTTAGTTTACGTTTTAAGTATCCGAACAATTTTAGATTTAAAGAATTTATTTAATACAAAACCTCCATAAAATTGGGCTCACTTTTGTTCAACCAATTGTTCTTTTCATTTTTTACCAAACTCTCTTTCACATGTTGGCATGAAATAAGAGCAAAGGCTATCAAACCACACTTCCTAATTGGTCTGACCTATCTGTTTCCATAAATTATAAATTACTAGGTATTGTATGAAGTATTTAAAATATAGGAAAAAGAAGACCATTCAGCTATAATTTTCAAAGGAGTTATAAATGGATTTGTCAATTCACCAATTATTGATGAATCTAGAATGACAATAATATCCACACCCCTCAAATTAGAATTAAAGGGAAAAGGGCATAGGGGTAGGTATTTTTGGCAATTAGTTAGATGTAAATATCAATCAATACGAAAAGATATCAGGCCTTTATATATCAATATTTTTTGATACCATGACAATATTGCAATATATTACTGTATTGACGATATATTGGCCGATATTTTGAATTTCGGCCAATATGCCAAATATTTAGCAAATATATCGGTCAATATGACTTTATCAAATTATATTTTAAAAAAAAACAAAATTCTTCTAATATATCAATATCGATAAGTAACATTATCTAATAAATCCAACACCTATATGGCTGCAATTGATATCAACATTAATATGGCTACAACCAATATTGATATTGATACGGCCATGACTGATATCGATACAAATATGATCACGACTGATATTAATACCAATATTTGTATCCGGCATCATATATTAAATTTGCCCCAAAATGTAACTGAAATGGACCTATGTAGTTCTAAAAGGGTAACCCAGTGCACAAAACTCTCGATACGCATGAGGTCCAGAAAAGGCTCAGACTACTTTAGTCTGATATACGAGGACTTATCTTATACTGTTTATAAGAGAATTTCTACAACTCGAATCCGTGACCCATCCAGTTATATTGCTGCAACTCTACCATTGTGTTAATACTCTCCTTCAAACCGAATAACCAATAAGTATGCCTGATTATGAAGCAATGACAAGACACCAAAAATTATGGAGAACATGAAGCAAGAAACACAAAATGTAGGCAAAAGGTCCTCTACCTTTGCTTACACTCCGGCCAAGGTTGTTATTCTCTTTCAGCGGATCGATTATATTAAGATGCTTTTGAACAAATGTCCTTGAACTCATCTCATTTCCTCTTGATGGTACTGAAAACATATCAACACATTCCTTGAGGAAATCACCACTTAGCAACAAATCAACAACACCATTTTCAGGTTTCTCGGCTGCAAAGACCAAAAAAACAATAAAATTTAGTAGGAAAACTTGAATGAATGTTGGCTGATATATATTAGTATCCGAGGTCTGATATCGCAACAAAATTGTAATATGCTATATCAATGATATATTGTGATATATCGACACTACCAAATTCATGTCTCTCAACTGCAAAGGCCAACAAAACAATAAGGTTTCGTATGATGATATAGAATGAAATATCGGCTGATATATGTTCGTATTAGGGTATCCAATATCGCTTACAAAATCGTGATGTCTCTGTATCAACTATATATAAGTTAATATTCAAAATATTAGCCGATATTTCAAACATATACTGGTGTTGGTTGATATTTGTCTCTAAGTTCCGATTCGTAACCCTTATGCGTCCGATACGTCCAATATCGATATGCATCATTCATGGATAAAATATCGACATCAGTATCAGTCGCAATTGTATTAATATCAGGCATATCGGACAATACATATTGTTATCAGATATATCGGGAGAAAAATTTTGAAAATCATAATTGATCGGGCCATATTAGCGACATTTTAAATATTTGTCGATATATTATGATATATTACTGATATGATAACATGAAAATATCGGTATCATGGGGTCTGATATCGATACATATCAGCTGATATTTGCAATATTGGTGGATATTTATATCTATGACATCACCTGATACTGCCGCAATTGATATAGTAACAATGTATTTATCAATGAGGCTGACAAATCAACTGATAGATCACATAGAAAAGTCGAAGAAAATGCTTCTCACCCACAATCTCTGGCAATGAAGATATAGGAACTGGACCATGTAGGCTCACACACAAGTTTTCCCAGTCAAATTTGTTGTAGTAGTCCAAAAATTTATATAGGACCTAATTAAAAATGAAAAAATAAAATAAAATAAAATTAGAAACACAGCAAAATTTATAACATAAACTAAACTCTCAATCCCCAAATTTACGTACTGCCAGTGGACCATTTAATGAAGAGTGGAAGAGATGAAAAATGTACAAAACCAGCATCTCCAAAGCATATGTAGAAATTAGACCATGATGGGCACCAAGAATACGGCTCTCATAATAGCACCACGCCTTAATTAAAATGATACTGCGTTTAAAAAGATGATCTTTGCCAATCCGACGATCAATCTGAAAAAAAAAAAAAGTATCGTATATGACAATCCATGGAAGCAGAAGTACCTTAACATTTGTAATGATGATCGATGCAAACATCGACCGATACATTTCAATATCGCAATATATTTTTGTATCAACGTTATGTCATAATCATGGATGAAAATGTCAATATCATATCGGTTGCAACCATATTAATATCAGATAATATGTTTTGATATTAGATATATTTGAAGGGAAAAAATTTGTACAAATCGTAAGCCGACAGGGCTGTACTGTATTAGCTAATATATTGTGATATATTACTAATACGGAAATAAATCGCGACATTGTCGATGTATCGGAAATATTTATAAATATATTGGTGATATTTGGATCAATGTTGTAATATATTAGCCGATACAACTCTAATAAGTTGTGATTCTTAGAAAAAAATTTTCCTTCCGATATATCCGATACTGATACGTACTGTCCAATCCGGTAAGACTACTATTGATATCAATACTAATATTTACATCCATAACAATGACTAATGGCTTAAGAAACAACATGAAAATGGCTAGTAAATAGAGGAAGTACTCAAGTAGGGCTATTCTAATTCACTTCCAGAGAAGATATTTTCTCGTAATCAAGCAAACAAATATCTATGTACTTCAACTCTTTTCTAACAAATTTTGTAACAATATAATAATCTTCCGAAGGAAAGTTCATTCATTAACATAACTATGCCATGAATCCTGTTATGGTCATTCTATTTTTTATCATTCTTCATACTCTAATAGTAAGAATTTTATCATGGTAACCTTAATAGCTAGAATTATGACAATTTATTAAGATGTGTTAGAACCAATCCTAATGGCCCAAATTGTCAATATGAATCCTTCTAGTTGAAAGTGTCGAAAGACTCTAACAGTCCCCCAAAATACTATATCAGACAATTAATAATGACCCAGATGGTTTTTTCTATGAAAGAAATAGAAGAATTGGTGTGAATCGATTCTAAGTTGGAGAAAGAATCAAATATTCATTTATCAAAGAAAAAACATTCAGCTGCTTGGTGCCCCAAAAACAAGTTATGAAACGAAATCATCAATGTTAAATGTACAACTAAATTTCTCTTAGCCCAACAAAAAACAGTTCAGCTTTTGCTTGGAAAATTGACAGATTTACAAAGGAACAAAAGGGTAAATATCATATTCTAAGTAAATACTAAGGGTATGTTTGGATGAAATAAAATATGAAGGAAACAAAAACAATAAGGAAAATATAAAAAAACAAAAAAATATTAAAAAATATTTTAATTCTTTTATTTGGATGTTGTGGAAATTCATATTGAATGGAAAATAAATTTTTAAGAAAAGCATTTTCATTTGGATATCCAAAAATATATGACAGAATAGAAAATAACACTGAAAAAAGAAAGGGAAAAAAAATGAAAAAAAATATTTTTCTTTCTTTTATTTGAATATTATGAAAATTCATATTGGAAAAAAAATAAATTCACAAAAAAAAAGTATTTTTGTTTTTTGTTTATCAAAAAAAAAAAAAACTAAAGAGAAGAAAAATAAATATTACTATAAAAATAATAATTTTTTTTCCTTCCATTTTTTTTGATTTCCCATTTGATTTTAGATAGAAAATGATCTTTAAAAAAACACTAATATTTTTACACATATTTTTCATGCTATTTTTTTCCTAAAATTTTTCATCCGATCCCAATACCAAAAAACATTTCCTTTCAAATTTTCTTTTCCATTCACATTTCATTTGTTCCAAACACGCCGTAAGTATCTATTTGATTCTGGGACAATTTGAAGGGAAGGGGAACAAAATTTAAATTCAAATATTGAAATTTGAGAACTTATAAGAAAATGCATTCTTATATTTAGATTGCATGAAAATTTATAAGAAAAAAAATGATAGAAAATGTGCATTAAAATATTCAAATTTGAGGAAAGTAATTTTTCTTTCATTTTTTTTCTTTTTTCAGTTTTCTCATTATTTTTTCCTTCATTTTTCTTAAACGTAAACAGATCCTAAATAATCAAATCAATCACAGATTAATTCCCTAACTACTTTAACCAGAGAGGACTTGGGGATTCTACTTCTCTCAAAAGAAGTAGGATCCCCACTTTTTTCACATGAGCCGTTGGATTGAAACAAATCCAATGGCTGAAATTTAAACAATAGAAAATACACTGCTTTTATTAAACCTTTTTATATTTGATTTAATATTTAATAGATATTAATATTATGAAAAAAATTAAAAAATATATAACTATTTTCAACCTTTTGCTAAACATTGATCATTAGATTTTGATCTAATAGCCTCTTTTAGAAAAGTAGGATATTTACTTTTCCTTAACAGTAGTAGGATTCCCAATTCCAACCATAGAGCTATTGCTAAACCATTGCGATTCTTGCTAATATTGGCCTTATCAGATATAAGAATTTTAAGAGAATTTACCTGCTCGAGAAAACACAAAGTACAAAGCCCTCCAATTTGATTGAAAGATATGTCTACAACAATATTCTGTACCAGGCATTTTACCAGCTTAACCTGCAATAAGAGAGTCAAATGACTTAGAATCCACTTCAAACCGTTATATTCAATAATCTAAACCGAAATCATTAAAACTAAACTGAAAGTTAGGATAACCAAACCGGTTGGTTTCAAGTGAGAAAAATTTATTCGGGTTTTGATTCATTTTAGTGTTATCGATTTTCAAATTAGTAGTTATCCGAACATACCATAATATATATATATATATAAATATACACACACGCGCGCGCATGCACGCACACACACAAATAAAAAAATGTAAAAAGTTTTAAATTTACTTTAAATATCTTATTATTTATAGAATTGCTTTGTTTGAGAAATGAGTATAATCTTATTGATATTGATGATTAATTGGGAGAATAGGAATTCACAGTGTCCGAAATGAAGAAAAACAAATGTTTGCGACTGCATAAATCTTATTTTGATGGCACTTGGTTGCTATTTATTATTAAAAAATATAACTTATACATCAATATATTACCTGTGTTTTAAAATTACAAATTTTATACATCATATTCTTACAATTTTAGGAGAAATGTTATAATATTTAAACTGGTTAACTAGTGTACCCGAACCTGAACCGATTAATCAGTTAACAGGTGTACCCAAACTGGTTAGTCAATTAATCGGTCAAACCAGTTCGATTAAGGTTCTAATTTTTGTTGAACCCAATCTGTGAACATCCTTTAGTTAAGATATTTCAACGAGGTTGCTTTTAGCTCATATAATGAAACTATTAAATCAAGAAAGTCTAAGTTTGAGATGTGGATCGTGAATT
Organism: Nepenthes alata; assembly: GCA_028571085.2. Lineage (NCBI taxonomy): Eukaryota > Viridiplantae > Streptophyta > Magnoliopsida > Caryophyllales > Nepenthaceae > Nepenthes > Nepenthes alata. The sequence continues at coordinate 12,248 of JAOVVI020010740.1, forward strand.
TTATCGTGATATCGAAAAATGTAGATATCAAGGGGATGATACTAATATATATCGGCTGATATTTTTTATATATTTTAATATCTATCTATCAAGGCAAAAGAAGAAACCTCTGCCCGTATATATTGAACGTCTTTTACTATGCACTCGGCGGCCGGATTGCAATCTTCCGCTGCCAGCACCGAGTAAACATCATTTGCCAAAGCTTCTTCCGAATTGAAATCAACAAAGGCTGTCAGATCAATATCCCCATCGGGAAGATACATCTTTAAGGGGACTGACCCGAATGGAAAGACCTGAAAACATCAACAGTCACATTTGCATTTGAAGAAAAATCGAAGAGTACATTTTGTAGATTTAGATTGTATTGCAGCTGACAACAGGCTTTTCAACACCCAATCTAAACCCTCGTTATATGGAGAAATGAAATGATACCAATGGATGAAAATATCAGTATTTGATATCAATTATAGTTACATTAATATTAGATATATCGGATAACACATATCATTATCGAATATATTGAAAGAATTTTTTTTTCTGAGAACCATAACCTTACAAGGCCATATTAGCCGATATATCGCGATATATCGTTTATATAAAAACATATTACAATATATCATTGATTCAGTGACACAATGCAATATTATTACGACATTAGAAAATACTGATATGGGGGGCAGATGCCGACACGTATCAGTTGATAT
>JAOVVI020010742.1:0-12950 GCA_028571085.2 Nepenthes alata
AATGGAATCCTTCTCTTGGTGTACGAATACATGCCAAACGGCAGCCTAGACAAGCACATCTTCTGCAAGCCAGAAGAGACCCCACTAAGCTGGAACTTCCGCTTCAAGATTCTGAACGGCGTCGGCGCCGCCCTCCACTACCTCCACAACGAGTACGACGAAACGGTCATCCACCGTGACCTCAAGGCGAGCAACGTAATGCTCGACTCTAACTTCAACGCCCGCCTCGGCGACTTCGGCCTCGCCCGCGCCATCGACCACGAGAAAACCTCCTACACCGAGCTCGACGAGGGGGTCGTCCATGGCACCATGGGCTACATAGCCCCGGAGGTCTTCCACACAGGCCGCGCCACCCGCGAGTCTGACATCTACGCCTTCGGCGCCGTCCTCCTCGAGGTGGCCTGCGGCCACCGTCCATGGACCAAGATATCCGGCTTCTCCTGCCTTGTCGACTGGGCGTGGTCTTTGCACAGGGAGGGGCGGATCCTGGAGGCCGTTGATGAGAGGCTGAGGAATGATTTTGTGGCGGAGGAGGCGGAGCGCGTGCTGCTGCTAGGGTTGGCCTGCTCGCATCCGATCGCAGCCGAGCGACCTAAGACGCAGGCGATAGTTCATATATTGCTAGGCTCCGCGGCTCCGCCGTCCGTGGCGCCGTTCAAGCCGGCGTTCGTCTGGCCGGCGATGGAACCGGTTGACACTAGTTTGGAGGTGGAGACGGATTCTACCACGATTGAGTCTGCAAATTCGGAATCTCCATAGGCCCCTCGCTCTGCTTACAGGGGTAACCGCAGTGGTGAGACGGATTCATCAACTCCATGGCCTATTTAACGGTACTCAGGCACGACTCGTGTCAAAATGCTTCGATTCTTTAGAATTCGTTGAAAGTTTATACGTCTTACTCTCTCTGCTTGATTTTGTTCGCAGATTATGTTCTTAGCTCGCTTTTTTTTTTAGTTTACTTAATTTATGGGTTTGCTTTTTATTTATTATGTTGATATTGTGTACTAATAAATTACACATTACAGCAATGTTAATAGGTTCCACCTGTATAGAATTTCTAAACCAATTATCTCAATGCTGATCGGAGCTTTGTTCCCCATTTGTAAAATCCACCCAATTTTAGTCAATAGTAAGAAAACCCTTCCCCCCTTTTTTTTTCTCTTTCATAAATTATCGTTTTCATACTTAAAGGCATTCGGGGATTCATAATGGATTCGTACTAAAAACCCGAATCCTATTATTATACATTCGAACCTATCCAATATCTGATCTTTTCTAGCGAGACCATTCACCCGTAGTGTTATATAACACATAAAACATTCGACAATCTATCTAATAAGTAAAATATATTATGGGTGCCAAAATATCTCATCCCCAACCCTTAGTGGCAACCCTTGGAAAAAACCCTCAGAGTGATGTTAAAACAACACAATTTAGTCATCTTTAGGATGCCAAATGATGTGACATAGCATTCATTCATCCACCATAAGAGACTCACACAAAACTAGAGAGATTAATGGGCATCTTATTATCTTAAGGTATCCCAAAGAAGATTAAAGAATCTCTTAACCATTTCTCTACTTAAAACTACATATTAACTGAAGAATCTGTTCCTGTTACACTAAGAATCCGTCCGACAGACAACAATAAGCCTTAATAAAAAAGAACCAAATTTATACACAAATTTTCACTTTCACTATACATCTTTGTTACAATCTTTAGCGTACTATGTGCGTTCCGTCCGCAAAGGGTTTACGTATTCCCCAAGCAAATGAAAAATAGAAAAAGAAGTGGATCAACCGTCCATTTAATTGATTTAAAGCATGACAAACCGAACTGAATGATGTCCCCACCCGTCGTTCCACTGCCAAAATTCTCTATGCATGTAACATCGCTTACATGGAATGGCGATTGTCGTATCTATCTCTTGATGCCGGCCTTTCTTCTTGGATGTCCTCCGCATCTTCCTCGTCCCCTTTCCTACCCGCTTGCTCCTTCCAATACGCAACCAACTTTTTCAGGCGCACGACTTCCTTAGAGCTGACATTTTTGTTCGGGTCGTTCACAATGGTTCGGACTCTTGAGGCATACCTACAATTACAGGGACGAGGCATAAGCTTTAGTACCAAAATAAACTGTGTGATTCCCACGTCATCGTCTTTGCCTCAGATCTCACTGAAACATAGCAGAGGTGAAATTGAACGAGAAGTGAGTTGAAATCAAAGACAATGTGTCCACCATCAAGAAAGTGAAGATTTTGGTTGAGAATTGTTTTTAATGAATGGGTGTGGAGATTTCATTGCACTATTTATTGCAAGGAGGGTGTCCTGTCGTAACTTGCAGTCTCAAATTTGAATTGATTATTTCTTGGATTTAGGATTTGAACGTTATGATCAGTCTGTTAACAGCTGACCGTCCAACCAATGATGAGCTATTGAGAAACAACAGACTTAAGGAAGTCGATTCTTGTTCTTTGGACCAATCTATGACTGAAATGACTTTGTCACTTTTTTTCACATACATCGGATAAAAGGTTCCGATAGCAAGTCCCTCCTTAACCGGAGAGCCTCCGGGGCAAGGGGGCTGCATACTTTAATCGAGTGATTGTCGCCTTCTTGTTACCTGTTAATTCTGCTAAAATTGACGGTACCTCCTTACATCAGCAGAAACTCAAAAACAAACAATGGGAGTAATGGTAAATTTATGGTTGATGCCGACACTTATAACACAGAAAATGATATGATAGGAGGATGGTGAAACATACATGAGAGAATTGTATGTCTCATCTAGGTTTGATTCAGCAGGTGACACGTTTACAAACATCAGTGTTTTTGCATTGCCGCCCAGAGAATCGCACATAAGCATTGTCAACTTGTGGTTCCTGTAAGGTATATGCTGACCACCGGATGATAACGCACTAATGACATCTCCGAGTGCAGAAAGCGATTTGTTGATGCTTTGGGCTTCCTTTAGTTGATTACCAGCAGAGCCAGACTTCTTCACTCTTTCTGAACCAGCAAGATCCACGAAGCTCAACTGCCCATGAAAGTTTCGCCCGTTCAAAGGGTGGGAAAAGAAAAGAAGAAAATGCATGCACCCAAGAACATATATCAATTTCGACATTAGAAAATAAGGCCCATTACACGAAGATCCTATGAGGTCCGGAGAAAATAAGATTATGCAGCTCACAAATGTAAATATCGACCAATATATATTGATATTAGAACTCCCAAGTACTGATATTTCCTACTACCAAAATAATATTATGATATATTATAATACATTATAATATATTAATCAATATAGCTAATATTTGATTGATATATCAGCAAATACGACTCTTTAGCTTATAATTCCCAAAAACTTTTTTATTTCAATATATTTAATACTAATATACATTGTCTAATATGTTTGATACTAATATATCCGACACTGATATGGTCGCGACTGATACTGATACCGATACTCTCATCCATGATGTAGATTCACAATTGCATTACAGAGAATTTGTTTTCGTAATTTAAACCCATGACCTCCACGCCATAGTGAAATGACCTCACTGTTGTACAAAGGCTAACACTGTATGGAAGATAAAATGCTATTATATCCATAGAAGTTTTTTCAGAGTGCACAACTGATAAAAGTTATTAATTGTACATGTAAAGACAATACCTTTCCTCTTGAGACAAACTGTGTTTGAAGGTTGGTACTTTCGATAACAATTGAAAGTATTAGATGGGACCTCGAGCTTTCTTCGTTCATTTGTGTTTCAGAAATATGCCTTTGTTCTGACCCCCTTCGAATAATGGTTCTCAATTCCTCGTACGATGAAATGTGTACAACCGTCACATTCTCAACACAGACCATGCCCTGAATTTGAAAATCAGCAATTCAAACAGCCACTTAGACAGATCATAAAGATATACACAATCAACATCAATATAAAAAACTGAAGCACAAAAACAATCATCATCAACTCGTGCTTCACCCTCAATAAAATTAACCTTCGAATCTTTCTTGATGTCCAATTTTAAGCGCTTTGCATTTTTTGGTAATAAGAGATCCACCAAAGTGTCTTGATACAACTCCACCATATATGCCTGCATTACTTCATCAATGTAAGTGTTCTATAAAATCATAAATAAAACACATTCCTTATGTCATACTAAAGTCATATGTGACCTACATATTTAGGTCATCAGCAGTGATAGCTTAGTAAATCAGCAAGTGAATACCTTCAATGAAAATGAAAATTTCTTGTTGTCTCGTTTTAATATCTTGAACAGTTCATAGATAGCCCGTGGTGTAAGTCCAGGGTCCTTTTCAGTGCCATAGATAGTATATGTCTTTCCAGAACCAGTTTGCCCATAAGCAAATATGCACACGTTATACCCATCTACGGCTGATTGCACCAAATACTGCACCCAATTGTTGAAAAGTTAGAATTCAAAGATTGATTAAACCTATTTATTGAGCACATCAAACAAAAGATAATATCCGGAAGATTTAGCCATTCTCTACATCATAATACATAATCAAAACCAATCAAACTTGCCTTTGTATCATTGAAAACGTCTTCCTGGGTGGCATAACCATCAAAAACATGATCATATATATATTGCTTTGCTTTATCATCCTTCCATGGGTGCTCTACTGTAAACTCATCCAAACTCGTTAAGACATTTCTTTCATTGTCAGCCTTCTCTTTATCACTGAGTGGCCTCAAACGACAATACACTCTAATCTTGCCTTTCATATCTGGTATTCAGAAATGCAATGGAATAATCAATACATTGGCAAGAGTTTTTTCTAGGCATATGGAATTCATTTCATAATGGAGACATCATTTCCTTAAGAGAGAGAAGAAAACAACCTTCTATTGTGTTGAAATATCGCTTCCTCAAAGCTTGCTCTTCCTTATATAGCACCTCTAATTCTGCCAACTGAGCCCCTTGCATCTTCAAGATAGCTGCAGTTTGTTCATTCTTTCTATCAATGTCCTGAAGCACAGGGGAGTTTGTCAGAAGTTTTAGAAGTTCAGATTATGCAAGAACTAGGTGCAGCTAATTCCGTAATTACACATTGAGTGCATAGTAGGGGGAAATTAATAAGACATAAAACAAAATTAAAAATGGAATTTCCCAGGCACAAAATTGAGTAACAACCTCTTTCATTTCCCTTAGTTCTTCTAACTCCTTAAGATTATTCTGTTGCTTGGACAAATCTGCATTCCTTGCTGCAAGAGTCGACTCTGCGACAGCCAAATCTCGCTTGGCAACTTCCAGCTTCTTCTCAAGTTCAGAGACCCGAAGCAATAAAGCTTGTTGTTCTTGCTGAAACTTCTTCTCGATAATTACAGTCTACATTTTGGCACACATATGGATCAATATCTTGGCTGCACAGCTTTTGCCAAATGGGGATTCAAAGATGAAAATTCTTACATCATTCACATTATTCCTTTCGAGCCTGAGAATCTTCTGCTCCAATAATATCTTTTCATCCGTAAGTCTTTTCACAGTTTCTCCTGCTGACTGCAACTCTTGACTTCGCATTTTTAATTCATCTTGTATCCTATTTAAGGCCTGCAGAATCAGTATCAGCCATCTGTCCTAAGCCAGATAAAAATTCGAACACAATGTATACATCAATGAAATACACTCAAAATAATAAAGACACTTGCAGATAAAAGTTCCTCAATGTACCTGGTTGTTTGCTCCAGACAATTCCCTTTTGACATCAGTCTCCAACACTTCAGTATTTAACTTTTCTAACTTTATCTCCAGGCTCTTCTTCTCCAAAAGTACTGACTGATAGGCATCAAGACTTATATTGGGAAAAATGCAAGGAATAACTTGCCCTAACTTAAAATTTTATAGCTCTAAAATATGCCCACCTGGAGAGCTGAATCCTTTTTATTGTATAATAATCTGAGTTTGTCACACTCAGTAGAAACTTTTGCTAAATTTTGCCTCTCAACGATCAAGGATTCTTCCAAGCCTTCTAACTCTTCTCGCAACATAACTTCTTGATCTTGCTTTTCTTGCAACTCATCCAATAACTGAACAAATTGAACATGTTAATCTCACAGGTAGCATTCACAAGAACAAGGAATTGAATGAAAGGTTCTTAAAGTAAAATGTTGTTTCTTTAGCAGATCTTGTGAACAAATATTCTCCAGTTACCCTCCAACTGAGCAGTAAAAAAAGGAATAAAGAAAAACCCTCAAAAGAGCCAGATGCCTATATGATATTGAGCCCTAAGTATCGCCTTTTGTCATGTTATAATTAGCCTCTATGACTTCATGGATTCAACATCAGCCTCTTCAGTATATTTGCAATTGCATAGCAAACCGACTACCTTGAAGCCAATCTGAATAAACAACACTCACCCACCCTAGGCACCATGTGAGAGCCTTCTATAGTGGGTCACCCTTTCTATATGAAACTAAAAGTTACGCATCATATTTTTCTCTCGTTTTCGATTTTGATTATACAAATGAAAGCATTTTCTGCATCGTTTTTCCCATCAGCCAAAGAAGCATCTGGAAGGTCAAGGCAACAGGGAGTAAAGCACTTACTCGATCCACACTCTTTTGAGATTCTTCAACAGTTCTACACAAATCTTGAATGCGTTTTTCATAAACTTCAGCACTGGGAAGCGTGAAAGTATTAGAAAGATGACCATTTACAGCACTGCTAGCGACGGCTCTTGCTTTAGAGTAACGGCGCAACATGACATCATTTATGTGTGTCTGAAGAGCTACACAGATCTCTTCTCCCTACATGAAATAGATAAGTCAATGCCTTTTGCAACTAAAAAGATGAACACTAGAAGTTTAAACATGAGTTACACGACATATGAAAATGACAATGGATAAGTAAAAGAGGTGAACTAACTTGCTTAGTTTCAAACTGAAAGATGTGAAGGACCCCGGCAACTCTCATTTTGAAAAACACGGCAGTATTGCTGCTACCAAACTGCATTATGTCTCTCAGCTCAGCAGAATGTAAATATTCCTTGGGAACAGGGCGGAAAAAATGAACCTGTGGAGCCACCAAAGCCACAAAAACAATCAAAGAATATGCTTGCATACCATCAAATCACTATCAATTTAAGACTTGGAAATATGGACAACGATATTAGTATCGATCGTAGATATATCAGTATCTGACATATTGGACAATATATATCTATATTTAATATATTGAGAAAAAAATTTAAAAATCATAAACTAAAAAAATTATATTAGTTGATATATCGCGATATATTATTGACATGGCAACATATCATGATATTGTCACAATATCAGACAATATCTATATTGAGGGGCCCACTACCGATACAATAGTTGCATCAATGTTGAAACTCACCCCACGCTTGTTGATGCCCAAAATGACCCTTCCTGGCAGAAGCCCAATGGGATCATCGATCTTGCGGACGCTAAAGAAAACCGAACTGCCATAAGGAAGCATTCTCAATATTCGTAGAAATTGCTGTCTAGCATCCTCTTTTGTTAGATTTCCCTGCAAGAAAACAAAATGCCTGAACCATGGCAGGTTTTCAAGTAAAAAGATACTTCCACAAGCCTTTACCTTTCAATACATGGTCAATATATTAGTGTATCAGCAAGAAAAATACCTCATCCAACTAATTCCTATAATAACCACAAAATCAGTGATAATGCTGGTCACCGAAAAAAAAATCACCAGCTAGTACATCTGAGGAACAAGCTTGAATATCAGATGAAGTCACAATCACAATAAATCCTAAAATATCAAGATCAGATCAATCACAATTTATTACCCAGCCACAAACATTTTGCAGAAATACTAGCAAGTTCAAGAAACCACATGAACAAAGAGAGAGAAAAGAGGATTGCAGTGACATAATAAATAATTATCTATCATACCCGAGTTTTATCAAAGGATTTCTTTTAGTGCGGTGGAGACAAAGAGTATTGCTCACAGTTGAAAGCACTTTAACTAAGCAATAACAAAAAGGAAAAGAAAAGGAAAAATATTAATTATCACACTGAAAGAAAATGTCCAAAGATCGCCACTTACCATCAAGCGATATCGAGATAGAATATCCAACTCCAAATCCCGCTTTGCAATTGGTCTAGGCAAGAATCTTTCTAAAAGTGAAGTCCAATCACTGGAAAATATAATTACCAGCAGTCAATACTTGATAAAATTGGAAATCTTGAATCTGTAATCCAAAAGTGAGAGAATAATGCTCTTGCCATAGGACATATTTCTCAATCATGACCACCCAGCCACCGAGATCCACAGGGTTATCAACTTATTAAGGGAGGATGTTACTCACGTGCACAGTTCAGGGTTACTGATCGATCCACTCTCAACCAAAATCTGCAGTGCAGAAAGTTGTGCGGCATCGTCTCTTCCAACAGGATAATTGCCCAATATATAATCCTGTTGTAACTGCAATGATGTACATATTCAGTGACAAGGACTATGGTAAGACAGGTGATGCATTATGCATTACTGGAGAGCACAAACTACGGGGCATCACACAGGAATGGTTATTACTTGAACATATGACAACTGAAGAAACATTGGATCTGTAACAGCTTCATCTGACTCCCGAAATATCTTTTTCTTGAAAACAAGTTTACAGTGCAATATTTCCCCTTTACTTCGATCCTTTGCTGCCTTGAATTCAGCAAGCAAATCACCAATATATTTGTTGTCGTCTAGCCCAATGTACTCCTCTGGGACAACATTCAAACGAATTACAAAAGGCATCAACAAACACTAATTAATAAAAAGTCAGAAATTCAGTTACCAGTTCCAGGATCTGTTGATTTAGAACCGGTGACAACTTTGTGGCATTCAAACAGACTGAAGCTAGAATATGCAGCCAGTTTGATAGCGCCAGCAAGTTCCTGAATTAGGCACCACAAAAAACAATAATAACCCCCATCGAGGAAATGCAAGGAATCCTTTGTCATATAAACTGAATGTTAAATAACACTGGCACAGATCAATTAGTACGTGTATCTCTGCATGTCACATCAAATCGATCTTAGCTCTTTCACTAGAGCATAGATTGCCCTATGTCCACAGACATAATACCATTAAGACAAAATTTGTAGTCCTTTGCACTTTTCAGTACAATCAATGACATTACATCAAAAAATAATATGTATCCAATTTGAAACATGGGATTTGGCGTCTCCCTCTCTCTCCCCATCAACACGTAAGCTATATCAGGATGTAAATATTCATATGTACCTCAACTGCATCAGCAACAGTTGTCGACATGTCATACATAATTTCTTCAAAAGTATCATCCAAGAAAAACACTACAGTTGTAAGCTTTTTGCTGGTCAAGATAGCTTCAATCTCTTCTCGCCCAGGTATGATATGCCTGGGTCCAGACTTGAGCGAATTTTTTAATGCATTTAATGTGTTTTGTGCAAGGACTTGGATATCGGAGTCTATATTCACACCATAAGCTACATTGTGGACATAATCACACAGATATCCACCAATGTCCTTGTTGGGGGGCATGGCGGATGCACATAAATACATTAGCTCCCATGCTTTGATGAGGTATTGCCTGCAAAATAAAAGCAATAAAGGCAACCTAAATTAAGATCATAAATTCGTTAACCCCAAAACCAATTATTGTACTTTGCTGTTTGTTTCATTTGCTCCTTCATTTTTCTTAAGGATATTCTTCTATCAACATTTTTGGTATGATTAAGTTTTGTACCACTTTCCATCAAAATGAAATATAAAACAAGGGAAAAAAGTAGTTTCCACTACTCCACAAATATGTTCAATCATATTTCAACAAACACATACATACCTATAAGGGTTATTCCTTGTTTGTTTAGAAATTTGTACAAAAAGTTCATCACGAAGCTCAGAACGTTTCAGAGTATGCTTATACAGTTTCCCAACTAGGTCAATCCTTTCATCCAATGTTGTTGGGGTAGCTCTATCTGATGAATCAACTCCCATGTATCTCAAAATTGTCTGGAACAGCTTCACAGATCGACTAACTAAGTCGATGTTGATTTTAAGCAAGGAAGTCGGTATAGGATCCTATCAAATTTTCATTTAGTTGCTCACCAGTTTTGTCACTTTTCAAGAAAATAAAGCAAATGACCAAATCATAATACAGAGAAAATTACCTTTTGGAAGCATAGCATATCCTCAAATGTGAATTTCTCCTGAATTTGAGGCCCAGATGATCTTTTAGAGAAAAAACCACGCTTTCCAGCAGATTGAATCTGTTTCTGCATTGCCCTTAAGAAGCCCTCCACCTAAAAGAAATTGTAGCATCAGACAATGAGGTATTCTAAGGTTTGTCCTCAGTTATAAAATTACATTGGAACCAGATATAAATTGATTCCATTCAAAAGTTTGTGACTATGTTGGCCGTAACAAGACCAGATTGTCCTTTTATTTTTCATATTGTATATTTTGCTGGAAGTATTGTTCCTCACCTGAAATTTATTGATCAAAGGTATAGCACCAGCAAGTTCTGCTGGAATAGACATTGACAGAGTTGTTGGCGTCCTGAAAAACATATGTACACACTCAATTGGCAGTAAGTGATTAAAACATGTTCTTGAATAGATGACTAGGAAACAGTTTACAGTATGAAGGAAGGTAAGAGATAAAAAAGTGAAATAAATACTTCCCAAATGCTAACATTAGTGATATGGTCTACTTGACGAGAATCGAAATTGAAGCAAAGGTCCTTTGAAATTAAAAGCTATCACTCCGCTACAAGAAAATTGTCATAGATGCATTTCTTTTCAGAGACTGCTTTTGTCTACTTTCACCAAATGATCCTTAAGTCCTGTCATATAAAAACTCCCTATCTGCTGGGAATAATAAAAAGAATTATATGAACAAAATGCAAATGGTCCCAATCTAGACTCATAGGCATAAATACCTATGTGTTTTTTATAGGTTGTATTCAATTGCCAAACATAAGCAACAATAAAGTTTGAAGTTAAAAATTTTCAATGCACAGGTATAACCTTCCATCTTAAAGTTGATAGTAAACCATATAACAATTAAAAAAACACTCAATGAAAAGGATTCTTCTTTGTTTTTATCACTCTTCATCTGGAATATATATGAAAAATGGGCACAAGCTAGAAAAATTGTGGCAAATTTACAACGAAGCGAACAGAAAATCCATACCAATCACTTACGGAGAATAGCTCAACACATAGCCATCTACAAATGACAAAAGCACTCAACACCAAGGGATACTGTAACAACACATTAGACCCAGGTTTTAGGAGGCCTAGATTCAAATTTGTCAAGTAGTTTCCATTACATAACACGTTGACTATCACTATTCATCTATTGGTACCCTCACATGCAAAGCAGTTATAGGAGAATATGTATGCTAGAAACACGATTCTAGCTTGTTCTCAAGTTCTTTACTTCATCAAGTTAGTCGGCTTTACTACACAAGTTCTTAGTATTTGGAAAAACACAATTTTAATGCCTTATTAACATATGGAGAGCCAAAGTATAAAATAGATCTGTTAAACATTGGCGAGGGGAAAAGGAAGATATTACATTGGTGCAAAATTAGATCCACCATCACTATCGTAGTCATCACCGTTGTAGACAGTGCTGGAGTGAGAGAGAGTTTCATTGCCACTGGAGCTCAAGGAAGAGAACTTGGAGCTTTGGGCCATATCATCAGAAGGCAAATCAATCGTCATTTCACAAACAAATCCCAGATGAGCTAACACATCGGACGCACTGCCAGCTCATGGATGATCCTTCCAAACATTCAATCTTTCCAAGGAAACTACTAGTTGAAATTAAAAAAAAAAAGGGGAATAAGCAAACTTGCACAGTGATTTTGGAGAGCAGCCCCCTCAACAAACATCAGTAAATTCCTAACTTATAGATCAACGTTAAAATCAGAACTTGAGAGTACTGGGGAAACAAAGAAAATCAGATGATACATTAATAATATCATGCACAAAAATCAATTCAAGAAGATCATAATGACCCCACTACTCTATATACATCAATAAGACTATAGTCATGGACCACAAGCTTCATCGCACAAAAACCTAATCCCCACATCTACTTAAACAGTGAAATGATCAAGAATTACCCAAAAAATATACATACACATTTAAATAAAGAACACCTCGTGAAGCAAATAATTTCAAAAACGAGAGTGAAGGATCAACAAAGAAGAAGATTTATCTGGACAAACGATGAAAATATGACAAGAAAATGACTATACTCAGAAAAGACAAACTCAGGAAAAAAATAAGAAAACCAATTGTAAAAAGAAGATATTGCGCATTAACGTCTGAAAGGATATAAAAAGTCGGAAATCTGGAAAAAAGAAGAAGACCCATATCAAAGCAAGCAACCCACATCTCTCGAACGTCAATTAGAAAACAATGTACATAAATTGAATCGGAAGATAAATAATAGAAACACAGGCTAGAATTTTACACGTATCAAAGGGAATTCTGTGAGATGATGCATAGATTGGCCAAATCAGATAAAGACGGCGACGGATACTCTACCTCTTGGAGTGGTATTCCACAAAGATGGGATCTTTGGAGGGAAGCAGAGATGCGGAGAGAGAAAATGTGAACAGAGGTACAGAATCGTTCGGAGGGAAAATAGAAGCAGAGTGACTCAGGAGACTATAATTTTGTAATTTACTGCATACTTGCTCTACTATTACATTTAATTCTCATCGTTTTTAATTAATTATTTACATACTTAATAATTGCAAAGTTTTCTGTTAACTAAATAGCATCGTATAATGATTGAATATTTTATTATGACAAGACAAATCTTCATGATAAAAGTTAGAAGATTAACAATAAAAAGACATCCACTGAACCTATATTATTATTTAAGATTCAATACCAATGTCAATTATAATAAATAATTATTTTATTTATCACCTAAAAA
>JAOVVI020010743.1:0-12950 GCA_028571085.2 Nepenthes alata
ATTCTGCTTCCCCCCCTTTTATCTTTTATTATTATTATTATTATTATTATTATTATTATATTTATTAGGTTTTCTTTTAATCCCAATTTAATTTGATACCCAAACGATCGAGTGGGAACACTCCGGGTACCGACCCAACAATTCCAAATATTCTCCCAAAATTTTATAATATTTATTTAATTTTTCTCACGCCCGAATTACCCATAATTACCGAAAATAATAAATAATTTTAATTTAATCCGATAAAAATATTTCGAGATTTCGGGATGTTATATATCCTGTTCAAAAGCATATACATCCAATAATCCCATCATTCGACATCAATAACAACAACACACAAAATCACAACTCCTCACAGGATCCAATAACAACATAAAAGCCATGGCTCCAATGCTATGTATTTAAACACATCATTGGCCTAAGAGAGATGCCACTATGCACCTATTACAAATCCATATATAACCTGTAGATACATAAATAAACCCAAACACAGTAGAAACTAAGCTATCTAATCATTAGTTATTTTATATAATATACATCAATCTTTCCATAAGAAATATAAATATATATATATACAATTTCTCCCGGACATAAATTAAGTTACAATTTTTAAGTCTTCAACATGGTCTTCAAAATCCAAGCTTAGTCCACTTCTAGCCTTTACTCCATCCCATTGGGTATGTCAAACCTGCACTAAATTGGAGACAAAGAAAAGTAGGGGTGAGCTAACAGTTCAACAAGTGTAACGTTATCAAGATAATAACAATATATAGGCAAACTAAAGGAAAAGAGGGATTTACGAGCATGATAAGGATGCGTAACATAAGTCATGGTCATTTATGCTTTTTGAATGCAAACTTCTCACGTTTTATTCTTCCTTTCTTTGGGATATTAATTATGCATAGTTACTTATGTTTGCAGACCAGGGCTAGTAGGTCATACTAGCTAATAGTGTAAGAGAACGAGAAAAGGATCATAATATTTCCCATGATCTAAGGTCGTGAGGGCTTATTCTTAGACCTAGTCAGGGAGTCACCTACTTGTCATGCCTATAGATAGACTGATAACGATACACTCCATTTTCTTGGGGTACCAGGATAGTTCTATTTCTTCCACAGTAGTATCCTAAAGTGTGCCATAGACATTACCCACTTCCATAAGTTGATAGGATATACGGTCAAAGTAAACCTTGGGTTTCCACTATGATGGAAGTGTCTATGATCCTAGTTTCATGATTACTTATTCCTTGAGGGAGGATCAACTACATTTCATTCACATTATCTCCATCCGGGAGATCAATTCAATCATATCACACATTGTAGATTTTCCTCCAATTACTTGTACGATCCTTATCTTTCTTTAGACTTAAGTCTTCTCGCGACTTCACTTTTATGCATGAGCATCATATAACATAGGAAAGGTGAAAATTATTACCATCGTAAGTCTAATTTGACTTTAGGGCTTCCGGATAATGATTATCTACATGATTACTTACCAACAATATTTTCGGATTACACAATTAAACATATGCAAATATATATACAACTAAATTAATCATTAAACGATACATAATTTATGCAAAATTTATCAAAGGGTATGGGTGAACAGTGCACAATTGAGCATATTGGTTAATTCATGCAATTTTGGGCATCCAATGGGTAAATTAACAAATCCAAAATATGGATAAATGTAATCTCAAGCCAATTTATGCAATAATTTTGAAATATATACTCAGATGAGTTCAGGCGCGAGGCTAGGGTTTCACAAACGAAAACCCACATAAATTGACCAAAACTGATATCCAATCAATAAATTAACTTACATGGCATATGGGAAATGTATTCTAGTTCTAATTCATATAAAAGCCCCAAAAATCGGAGGCTGAAACCACACGTGCGCAAGGTTAGGGTTTCGTGAACGTGGGTTAGGGTTTATGTGCAAAATTCGGTATAAATCCTCAAATTTGAATATGAAATTCATATATATGCATGCTAGAGTGATGGGTTTTACAAATACATCATGGGGTTGGGTATCGGGATAATAATGCCCGAAACAGATCGAATAAAAATAAAAAAAACGGAAGAGAAGGATATGGATGCACTTGCCTCGACCCGCTCTTCGATTTCTCCTACTAGCTAGATGCCAGAATCTGTCCCAAGGGCCTTCATTTGGTCATTTCTCTCTCTTCTCCCTACCTCTCTCTCTACCCGAACGTTCTGCCATCCTCCTCAAAAATGCATCCCCAACATTTTAAAAAGAAACCCGCACAAGGCTTTTTTGTGTTATTGCGCTCGAGCGTGCTTCAGGCACCAACACGCTGGAATTGGCACTCGTTAGGCGACTCGAGCGCACGGACGGCGTGGGTCAGGCCCACGTCATGCCTGCAGCAAGCGAACTTCATATTTTTACCGTCCGGGACCCATTTCAAAACTTCTAACCCAATATTTCACATCCTTTGATTCTAATTTTAACTATATTAGCTTAATAAGTCAAGATTATCATAATTTAAAACTTAAAATCTTATACACAGATTAGCATTTCACATTTTACAACTTCGGTTCCCGAGTTTGACAATTACGGATCTTTGGGCTTTTCAATTCAATTCCTATCATGTCCTTTGATCTTGATTTACTTATTTTAATTTAATTACCTCCCAATTACTATATTTTAGAATCTAGAACCTTACATTTATTTTAACCATATCCTAAAAATTAGTACCTTATAGGTAGAGTAGGAAAATACCATCTTTTATTATTATTATTATTATTATTATTATTATTATTATTATTATCCTCTGAAGATGAGGATTGTAAAACCCATACATTTTTCAATTCTTTCATCCTAGAATCAAAATACTATTTTTCCCAAAATTTCAAAATTTCACCCATATACAACCAATTCTTTCACAATCTCAACACACAAATAGAGAATCAATATTAATAGGAAAAAGGAAAGTTGTTAAATTACTTGTCCAATTTTTTTCACTTTTCTTTCAATCCTTCAACAAAAACAATGACAATAACAGTAATGATAGCAATGACAACGACCACAATAGCATTCTTCTAGAAACCCTTTCTAACACACGCACTCTCTCTCTGCAATTTTGCTAGGTAATGATGAAGAATAAGGAGATAAAGATGAAGCTTTAAAGAAAATGAGAGAAACTGAAGAGAGAAAATGAGGCTAGCAATCGAGAGGAAAAAGGAAACTGGTTTAGAAAATCTGGTTTTCCAACTCTGTGGCTAGAGAAGAGGAATCATTGTGAGGCAAAAAACGGCTAGAATTCTCTCCCTCTCTCTTGATCTTCCTTTTGCTACTGCTTATTATTATTATTATAAATAATTATTACGTTATATATATTATTATATATAGTTATTATTATAAAAATTTATATATTTATTTATCTATAATTAAAAATATTAATTAATTAATTAATTATCTAATCACCCTTATAATAATATTTAAAATTTTGATCTTAATTTTTATTGTTTTAACTTCTTTCAAATTTAATTATATTTTTATGCAATAGATCCTAATACACTAAAGCCCACCTGATAAATATTTATTGAATTAGCTTGATTTGTTATTAAGTTAATTTAACATAATTCATTAATTAATCTAAACTCAAATAAATAGCCTAAACATCCAAATATAGTCCATCGACTCAAATATTCCAAATTCATTAGCTTCCAATACTAAATATCTAATTGTTTTCCAGACAATAATATGTTAATTAACTTTATCAATTCATTATAGATAATTTATCTCCAAGCATATCTCATAATTTCATCCAAAAATGAGTCTTAAAACTAAATCTTTTTATTTTTTATTTTTTGGTAAGTAAGTTAGTTGTATTAAAAGAAAAAAATATTTTACAAATTATGATTTAATTTCAAATATTTTTTTGACTTAGAGTAAAATTATAACCGCAATGGTTGACCTCGAACAACAAATTTAATACAAAATGGACAAGTCCTACAACAGAATACCCTTTGATGGAAGGGAAACGACACAGTGTAACAGTGCAAACCCATTTTATCCAACAGAACAATGCAATGGAAGGTGAATGCATACATGTTTCAAGAAAACCACACGTGGGCATCACACTCTGTAATGTAGTTTTTGCAAACTAAATCTTTTTATACACAGTCTACTAAGTAATTTGAGCCCAAATGTCCATCCGATTAATAATTTTGAACCCAAAAGTTATTAAAATTCGTCAGATAATTATTGTAAATTATTAGACAATTTCTTCATATAAAATAATAGAATTAAAAATACTTGGGATGTTATAATGACGCCTGCCATCAACAAACTTAATGGAGAGGTTGCTTATCAATGGATGAAGATAAAAAAAATGGGGTTTGGGAAGAAGAGTGAAGAGATTCCATAGGAGTTATCATTGAGGCATTCAATAATAAATATTTTTCTCGTAAATCTTAGAGAATTGAAGGAGGACAAATTTTTGAGGTTAAGACAAAGGAGCTCCTTCATGGTAAAATACGATGAAAAATTCACCAAAATAGCTAGATTTATGCCACATATTGTCCTTAATGAGGCAAAGAGGGCCCATCCATTTTTTTCAAATATTAAATGATGTGACAAGAGGATAATTAGTGCCATTTAGATCCTAGAAGAGGTTAGATAGGGCCCTTCACATAGAGCAAGAAAATTGCGAAGGTAAAGTTTTTCAAGATGAATAATAGTTGAAAAAAGAAACCAGAGTTTGGGATCAATAGGATCCTCAAGAGATCCAAGAATAGTGATAAATTTACAAGTAAAGTTGCTTAGATTCATGGGCAACTAAAGGATAGCATGAGAAGTTGCAATGTAGGTTTTGTTGATGGCTATGTTGTGGGTGCCCTTGCTATAAGTAAATGGGTGTTCGCTTCAACTGTGGCTAATCTTACTAAATGATTAAGGAGTGCCCATTCAAAAAGATAGATTAATAGGAAGCCCAGAGCTTTGGGGAAAGCTTGTAATGTGATGACCAAGGACGTAGATGGGTCTCATTCGATGATAGAAGATAAATTCTCAATTTTTGATATTACTAATGTATTGTTGGATCCAAGGACTATACATTTATTTATATCTCCCAAGTTTGCAGGTTATTTGCATTCACCATCTCGAATCATGAACTATACTTTATTGTATCTGTACCTATGGATAATCCTTTGATAATAAATATTATATATTCTAGGTTTCCAGTTTGGGAGCATAGATTTGAGTTAACTATAGATTTAATATTATTCAATATGTATGCTTTTAATCTAATCTTAAGCATGAATTTGTTAGTATGATGATTGTTTCTACAATAGGGTATATTTTTCGATTAAGGATTGTAAACCATTTTATTTTCAAGGGAATAAACAAAAGGCATTAGCCTATGTTATTTCTACTATGCATGCATGCTATTTGATGAAAGGCCAGTGTCAAATATACTGTGATGGAACGGGTCTTTTTTTTCTAATGACCTCTATCAATAATCATACTTAACAATTTAAACTAATGCATAAATAATTTATTTCATTAAATTTTATAGAAAATTGGGTGGAGTCTCCCCTAAATAGAGGCAAAACTATATATACAACCTATACAAAATATTTTCAACAAAATGGACCACAAGATTTAATCCAATTCAAACATCCACAGCAATCACACAACTCCTACACAAGACCAACAATCAATCGTCATATCATCCATAACTCCAACGCAATATTTACAACTACCATATTGAATATGATACATACATGGATCCGACTTCGAACAGATTCAGATTCGTCTGGATTATGTGAACCGGCTCCGTCCACTGAGTTCGAATCCTGCACACCACTAAAATGAACAAGATGTCAGTGTGTCGGTGGGAGGTTATCCGATCAAAAATACTCCGACGCTCAAGTCAGTAAAGCCTTCTAAATCAGGGAAGGTAAACTGGAAAGCAATAGAAAGTGAGAGAATTGATCGATCAGGAGAACTGGCTTGTCAAGGACGTGAGCTATCGCTTCCTACTCACAGAGAGCGTGAGAAAGCAAAGTTCTGAAAGCATGGAAGCGTCCGGGAATGACTCTCGGAAAGCCGAATAGGTCTCCACGAAGTTGGAGGCCTTGGTGGGATTGGAGGACGAACGTCTGGTAGAGTGGAAGAGATGATGGGCCTCTGTCCAGTACTCTGTAAGCGTTCGTGGGTGCCTTTCTCAGTTAGGGCTTGCCTTGTCTGAGTAAGGGTCATGCCTTAGTGAAAGTTTATCTGTAAGAGCTTCTCTGTAAGTAGAAAATCGTGTATATGAGAGCTTGACTGTAAGAGATGGTCCGCTAGTAAGAACTTTGTCTGTAAGAGCTTTTTTGTGTCTCCCCTGAATGAGAATTCTAGGGTTTACTTAATGTTTGACAGGGTGATCTTCCTTGGTTGGAAGGCGTGATCCCCTGCGTTATTCTGGTCGGTCTTCCTTCCAGAGACGGCGCCAGTTGCCAAATTGGCTGAGATAGCTTCCTTCAACGGCAGTCAGCGGCTTTTCAGATTGCTCACCTTCTTTCTATGTATTTTACCATTGGAGAGCCCCAATTAGCAGGAGATTGAAAAAATCTGGCACCTTCCTTATGGGAAGGGCGTTGATTTTGTCAATGTCCTTTTTGGGTGCCGGCTGAGATCATGGAAGATGCTGGAAAAGTCGTTGCTGGTCGTCTACTGGATCATGGGTTTAAGTGAGCCTCGCCCGTAAAAAGCCTTTTTGGGCCTGCCGTTACAGTACATCCGGTAATATTTGGGTTGACCATCTGTACGCGAGTTAGCTGTCTGCTGAGGTCTGGATGGTCAACGCTGGCATTGACCGTCTTGGGCCTTTCAAGATTTAGGCTTGTGTCTCCTGTTGGGCCGTTTTTCGTTGACCGTCTTGAGCCTTTCAAGAATTGGGCCTGCGTCTCCTGTTGGGCTGTTTTTAAATTGACCGTCCAGTAGGCCATTTTGGGCCTCCATTGACCTTTGGCCAGGCCATATTACGGTATACCGATCACTAGCCCTCCATGCTGGTGGCCAAAATTCTGGCTTCCGGTATGTTCATGATGGGATGCCCCTCACTGCCCTTCGTCATTTGAGGATCCCAGAGGTCTCTATGAAAGGTGGAGGGGGAAGTTTGACCGGTGCTGTTGACCGTCTTTGCTCAGTTCCGGAGAAGAATGTTGACTGGAACTATTGATCGTCTTTGGTCAGTTCCGGAGAAGAATGTTTGACCGAAAATATTAACCGCCTTTGGTCAGTTCTGGAGAAGGATGTTGACCGAAACTGTTGACAATTTTTGGTCAGTTTTGGAAGGCTTTCTGTGAGCCCTGATGGATGCGTGGCCATCACCTGGCTTGCAGGCCAAAAGTAGACACACGTCTTCTTTTGGTTGGGCGGATATCCTGGCCATTAATGTATCAGAGATTTGCCTTTTGAAGGGCAAAACAGGGAGGCGACATGTGATAGGACTGACGGTGTCCTTTCTGAGGGATTTTAAGGCATTTTTCGTTCAAGTTTTCCTCCATGCTTTGAAATTCTTCTACGCCTCCTTGCTTTCGTCTTCTTCATCTCCGACTTTCCTTCTCCAGAAACCCTATCCCTTCCTACAAGTCATGGCCTCCGTTGTCGACATCGCCTCTGTCTTTAGATTGGGTGACGTTAAAGCACTGTGTGTTGAGTTTAATATCCCGAAGGATATTACATGGAGGGTCCCGGGCAAGGACGACAGAGCCTTCTCTCCGCTGGTAGGGCACATCACGATATATGAGGCCCACCTGAGGAGCGGCCTCCGTCTTCCTCTACCGGATGACTTGTTGTCCGTCCTGCAAGCCCTACGAGTCCCAATCTCTCAACTTCATACCAACGCAGTACGGTATATATGTACCCTCTGTATTTTTCTTCATAAATATTCTAAGAGGTTGAGGATGCCGATGGTGAAGGGCCTTTTCAAAATAAACTAGGGAGGCGAATGGATATAGCTTGTCCCCCGTCCTGGCCTAAAAATAAACACGACCATTTATGACTCGCTCAAGAACTGGAAGAACCAGTTCTTTTTTGAGAGCGTGCGGGTGACCTGGCCCCTTGCGAAGGACTGGGGCTAGGTGCCGGAGATGTATACGGGGACTCCATCTGTGGCGGAGACGGCGTCCTTGGAGTGGTTGACCAAGTTGGTCAAAGACCACCTCGCTGACTTCAAGAGGGACTTCCTGGTTTCTAGGGCGGAGACCAGGAAGGTGAACTAGGGAACGCCTTTCCCGGCTCAAAAGCCCATGCCGCCACCAACGATGATGCGGACGAAGGACTCCAAGGGTCTGCTCATCCGTCTCTGGCCCACTGATGAAGGATTTATTGGCCCGTTGCCCAAGAAGGTGTTGGAGACGCCTTCCTCATCGTCGTCCTATGCCGATTACGTCGCCACAGGGATTTGTCGAGGCCCAGGCAGTGCTACGGGCACGGAGAAGTCCTTCGAAGACTAGTTGGTGGACTTGGGAGAAGCACATATCATCTTGGCGCAGCCTGTGCTGCAGGCGGCTCCTCAAGCGGTGCAAACAGAGTCTTTTATGGAGCCCGCCTACGAGCCATTGGTAGAGGCGCAGAATCCATCCGTTAGCTCCCTAGTTGTGCGGACTCCTACGGTGGAGCCAATGGTGGAGCTCGATCCTCCAGCAGCTGCTGTGAGTAGCAACCTTAGAGAATGACCTGAGTCTCCATATCCGTTCCCACGAAGTTAAGGGCATGATGCACACGCGACTGTTGGAAGCGGTCAATGTCTATCAGCATATTGCGCAGTTGGTCGATCCCGATTTCCCCGTTGACCTCATCAACCTAGCCAACAGAGCGACGCAGCATAGAGACAACCACGTGGGGGAGCCCCGGGACAGTCAGGGGCATCCGCCGCCCTTGTAGCCTCTTGTGTTGTACATTTTTGGGACCTCCTTAGTATTTATGAAATTTGTAACACATTCGAAAGCAGTAAAATGAAGGTTCTGTTAACTTTGTGTCCATTTGCTTTTACAGCCTTTTGTGTTTACATGCTTGTTGCATTGGACGGCTAACTTGGTTGGCCGGCTGTCATTGTTGTGCTGCCTAAGGAGTGGAGTCCTTAGGCTTTGCAGCGGTCGTGTTAACCAACCTGTTGACCTGCCCAAGTGACGACTTGGTTGGCCAGCGCTGGAGAAGGATGCTTGTCCCTTCGACCGTCGTCGACTGATCATGCTATCTCTTCGTAGAGGAGGTCGTTGTGTGTGCTGCGTGAGCCCCTTAAGATTTTAACCGTTATCGGGCCACTTAGATGACCAAGGTTTAATACAATCGCTAACGTGCCACCTCAATGACCAGGGTTTAATACAACCGCCAACGGGCGGCTCAGATGATCGAGATTCATATTAGATCGCTTATGGGCCACCTGGATGACCAGGGTTTATACTAGACCACTTATGGGCTTCCTGGATGACCAGA
Organism: Nepenthes alata; assembly: GCA_028571085.2. Lineage (NCBI taxonomy): Eukaryota > Viridiplantae > Streptophyta > Magnoliopsida > Caryophyllales > Nepenthaceae > Nepenthes > Nepenthes alata. The sequence continues at coordinate 9,454 of JAOVVI020010743.1, forward strand.
TTTTAAATACGACCGATGATGGGCTGCTCGGATGACCGAGGTTCATGTTCGACCATTTGTGGGCTGCCTGGATGACAAGGGTTTATTAACGAGAGGGTGAAGACCCTCCCAACTTAGGGGTAGTCTAGGTCAGGTAACCTGTAAAGAAAATACATATACATGCACATAGAAATTATGATAAGTAAATAATTATTTTGGCAAATTTAGAACAAGCAAGCCAATGCACACAATAATGCAAATGCGTACATGTGCCTTCTATTGGAAGTAGCTTATGAGGTGGATTGTGTTCCACGTTTGCGGAACCAGCTTTCTGTCCTAGCTCTGGAGCTTGTAGGCTCCGTTTCGCAGGATGGCAGAGACGAGGAAAGGCCCTTCCCAATTAGATGAGAGCTTATTACGGCCGGCTAGCTTGCCTGTGGCATTGACTCCTCATAGGACTAGGTCTCCAACATCGAATCATTGCGTATTAACTTTTTTGTTGTAGTATCGGGCAATCTGATGTTGGTAGGCCGCTGTCCGTACTCTAGCGGGGTCGCGGGCTTCCTCTAATAAGTCTAGGTACTCCCTGATTTTTTAGGAATTATCCAGTGGGTCGAAGGACTCCATCCTAAGACTTGGAAGCCCAATTTCAACTAGGATTACCGCCTTAGTCATGTAACAAAGGCTGAAGGGCGTCTCACGCGTTGGCTTCTTTGGGGTTGTCTAATAAGACCATAGAACAGAAGGGAGCTCGTCCGGCAAAGAGCTCCCTGCGTCCTCCAGCTTAGTTTTTTAACCCAGGGAGGTGACGAAACCAGATTCGGGCATCTCCATTCAGTGTGAGCAGGAAGCAGCGACACATCGCTGAGTCTTCTAACCCTTGTAGATTCAGATGGGTGCGAAAGTAATTTAGGTGGCCGACCAGATCATTGCTCCCATCGTATGAGTCAAGGGACTACATCTTAAACTTGGTGGGCAGTGGACTGTTTAAAATCTCCGCTGTGAAAGGAGATTGGTCCAAGTCGATGGCGTGCTCCTCGTCCTAGAACACACAGTTCAAAATTTTATCCACTCGCGGATTCGCGCGAGTGCCGTTCACAGATCTCTTGGAGTTGAGGTAAGCCCTCAACTCTGTCTTATCTCTGGAGGGTTCAGCTGCCGGCTGGCTACTGCCTCCAGCAGACCTGGCGGTCGTGGAGGCTAGCTCGTTGACTCCATTCCCGTCTTCGGCCCAAGAGTATCTGGAATTTCTTCTCTCTGGACTTTCTCGTGGAGTTGTGCTCCCGGAGCATTCTTCAGGCATGTTCTGGCCAGGAATGCGTGAGGAGGCTGGGACCGGATTATTCCTGGATCTCTCAGGCCTTTTTACCGACTTTTTTTCTTCTGACCACCCTTTTTGGTCCTCCGGTGTAGGAACGACTGTCGGAGGAGCTGCCTGCCATCGCTGCTCATTTTGAGAGCAGAGTATTTGGAGCGGATGATTGTTGGCTTGCATCGGCTCCATAAGCTGTTTGAAGTAGGGCGCTAGAACTCGGCCCGTTGTCCCGTCTCTAGCGGTTTTGCTAGCTTGAGCTCTCGTATTCACAATTGCGAATGAATGAGATGGTGAAAAAGAGCGTTGCACAGATTTGTGGTTGGATTTTGTAAGCGGTTCCCACAGACTGAGCCAATGATGCGTACCTGGATCTAACTTCAAACAAATTCAGATTCATCTTGATTTTTTTAATCGGGTTTATTCACTGAGTTTGAATCTTACTCACCACTAAAATGAACAAGAGGTCAGTGTGTCGGCGGGAGGTTGTCCCACCAAAAATACTCCGACGATCAAATCAGTAATGGCTTTTAAATCAGGGAAGGTAAGTTGGAAAGCAAGAGAAAGTAAGAGAGTTGATCAGTCAGGAGTGCTGGCTTGTCCAGGACGTGAGCGATCGCTTCCTACTCACAGAAAGCGTGATGAAGCAAAGTTTTGAAAGCGTGGAAACTTCCAAAAATGACTCTCGGAAAGCCGATTAGGTCTCTAGGAAGCTGGAGGCATTTGGTGGGATTTGGAGGACGAACGCAGGGATAGAGTGGAAGAGATGATGGCCCTCTGTCTAGTACTCTCTAAGCATTCGTGGATGCATTTCTCAGTAAAGGCTTGCGTAAGTAAGCCTGTGAATGTAAGAGGTTGTCTGTAAAAGCTTCTCTGTAAGCAAGAACTCAGGTATGTCAGAGCTTGACTGTCAGAGATGGTCTATGTACGTAAAAGATTGCATGTAAGAGCTTTTGTCTGTCAATAAGAGTGTGTAAGTCAGAACGTGTCCCTTGAATGTGAATTGGAAGGCCGATTTAGAATCTAGCTTAAGGCCGATTTAGTCTCTCGCTTCTGAGTCGGGCCGATTTGAATAGAAGGCTGATTTGGTTTTGCTGACTAGGCATATCTAGTGCCAATTTGGAGGTGAGATTGCAAATCTCGATATGCGCTTCAATAGCCAATTTCGGCGTGCGATTTTAAGTGTCATTTTGGATTTGCTTTTAAATGCCAATCTCGATTTTGTAATCTTATTTCTTAATGACTCTTGTCATGGTTTTAGGGGACTCCCTTATCTCTATGTTTATTTTCCCAAGTTGGCAAAACACTAGGTAAAGAACATAGTTTTTTTGTGCAGCTTCTTTAAATTTTAATGCAATTAATTAATTACCAAAAAAAAGAATGTGAATTCTAGGGTTTACATAAAGGTTGAAAGGGGAATCTTCCTTGGTTGGAAGGCATGATCCCCTGCATCATTCTTGTCGGCTTTCCTTCCAGAGACGGCGCCAGTTGCCAAACTGGCTGAGATAGCTTCCTTCCACGGCGGTCAGCGGCTTTCCAAGTCGATCACCTTCCTTCCATTTATTTTACCGTGAAAGAGCCCTAGTTGGCAGAAAATTGGTAAAATCTGGCACCTTCCTTATCGGAAGGGTGCCGATTTTGTCAATGTCCTTTTTCGGTACCGGCTGAGATCGTGGAAGATGTTAGAAGAGCCGTTGCTGGCCGTCTGATGGATTGTGGGCTCAAGTGGGCCAAACCCGTAAATAGTCTTTGTTTGGCCTGTCGCCACAGTACATATGGTAAATACTCGAGTTAACCATCTGTACGCGAGTTGGCCGTTTGCTGAGGTCTAGACGGTCAACGCTGACATTGATCGTCTTGGGCCTTTCAGGATTTGGGTCTACGTCTCCTGTTGGGCTGTTTTTTAGTAGACCGTCCAACAGGCCGTTTTGGGCCTCCGTTGACCTTGGGCCAACCCATTTTCGGTATACCGATCAAATACATTGAAAAATAATTCATCAACTACTTTTGTCATAGATGCTTGAGTCATTCATACCTCTATAAATAAAATGTGCCCCAAATTATTCTAGAGGGATATTAAATTACTCCATTCCTCAGAGTTTTTGAAACTCAGTGATACAAGAGAAAAATTAATTAAAAATAAATATGATATATACTTATTTCTTATTTAGATTCTAATAGACTCGCAGATCTTATATAAATATTT
>JAOVVI020010744.1:0-12948 GCA_028571085.2 Nepenthes alata
GATGGCGCCAGTTGCCAAACGGACCAATATAGCTTCCTTCCACGTTGGCTAGTGGCTTTTCCAAATGGCTCATATTCCTTCTGTGTATTTTACCGTTGGAGAGCCCCAGTTGATAAGGAATTGAAAAAATCTGGTGCCTTCCTTGTGGGAAGGGCACCAATTTTGTCAACGTCCGTTTTGGGAGCCAGCTTGGATCGTGGAATATGCTGGGAGGACTGTTGCTGGCCGTCTGATGGATCGTGGGCTCAAGTGGGCCAGGTCCGTAATCGTAAAAAATCCTTTTTGGACCTACTGCTACAGTACATCCGGCCAATGCCTTGGTTGACCGTCCGCACGCGAGTTTGCCGTCTGCTGAGTTCTGGACGGTCAACGCTGGCGTTGACCGTCCTGGGCCTTTCATGGTTTGGGCTTTTCATGGTTTGGGTATATTCTCCAACTGGGCCGTTCACGAGTTAACCGTCCAGTAGGCCGTTTTCGGCCTATGTTGACTTTGGGCCAACCCATTTTCAGTAGACCCATCACATATATAATTATATATTTAGACATATCTAATTATATATACACATACTTTATATGTATATATATATATATGCGCACACTCATACTGGGTGTATATACACCCAGCATACGGCAGCAGTATCGCCCCCCTTCCCTACCGGCTCAATCTGCGACTCCCTCTCTCACACCCATCGCACGACATGACCACCTACACAAGCAACTTGCACAAACTCCCATTGCAAAGCCTTGTTCTGTCGATTTTTCCTTTACAGAATTGAAGCCCAAATTCCACAATTTCTAAACAATAATATCCCACGAGGGATGGGGAGATTGGTTGCACAAGGGAGCAACAATATAATAATTTAATCAATACATAGATTTCTTACACAAAACCCTAAAAATTCACAATCCCACGACTGTGGCACTATTTTCCCCAATTTCTCATTTTACCACAGATTTGGAACAGCTGGCACAAAATTACTACATGAAAGCATATAATTAATATTTAAGAATGAAAAGGAAATGATTTACTTGAAAAATAATTAGTTTAAGTTCTCTTGCTACCTCTGGGTCATTGAACCCGGTTAGAATATGAAAAATAGAGCACCGTGCTCTGTTTCCCATGGCTGCGCCGAATCCCTTAAATCAAGGGTACAACATGCAAGATTGATACTTCATAACTCAATTAAACAGTTTACGTAGCCCCAACTCATCATTAATCCCCAATCGTTGGTTGATTTCTCACAAAGCCGTTGCTCTACATTCGGGTTCCCAAATTCAAAACCCTAAGAATTTTGTCGATTTCACACCAAACAATGCATACAATTAGAGGTTTGACATTAATAAGATGAAGGAAGAGTTTATTTTGTGAGATAGAAAGTTTACTTGCCTCGATTTTGGGATCGGCGGTGACGGCTCTACTTCGGTACATTCTTCCTCTTCGGTTTATCCTCCTCTTTCCTAACCCTGCCGTCTCCTTATATAATGAAGGGTGGATCTAGGGTTTTCACAGGGTTTCCATGTGAGGACCGATCTCTTCTTTCTTTGCCACTGCTTCTCCATGCCTTCCCTTTTTCCCTCATTTCCTTCATTTTTCTTCCCTTCATTTTCTTTCTCTCTTGCTTTCCTTTCATCTCTTTTCTCTCCTATTTTACTTCGCCAAATTATTATTATTATTGTTATTATTATTATATTTGTTGTTATTATGATTATAATTATTATTATATCTTGATTTTAGTTTTTTTATCTTCATTATATTTTCAATCAATACATTTTGATACACTAAGGCCCACTTATCATATTTCATCTTAATTTAACGTGAAGCTCAAAATTCTATTTCAATTGAATCAAAGGCTCTGCTTGCCCTAAGCTTCTCTCAACCAAAATTTCAGCCAAATCTCATAAAATTGAGACATGCGAATAACAATTACACATTTTATCTTTCAATCCTACCCGTGTAGTCCAGCCAAGATGGAACAATATGAACAAAATCAGAGAGAAGCTACTATGCCCTATTTGAGACGCAAATATAGTATCGCACTCTGTTTACCGGTTCCGTGAAATTTCACCGAAATCAAATAAAATCTAAATTTCGATCTCCCAATATGATGGAAATGATTTTAATATGTTAGTCCACAAATCTCTCAATTTAACGTTAATTCCTCAAAATTTTGTTTCTTTAACAAACAGAACTAAAGCCCTATTTTCCCATAATTTCTCACCTAACAGCTTAATTTAATCGAAATCCTCCAAAATCACTCGTATATAACTAATTCGATCATAATCTTGATATACAAATAGAAATTCAACATTAACAGGAAGAAGGAAGGTCACAAATAACTTGCATGATTTGTGATAACACTGTAGCAACAGTGAGGATTAACGACGGTGACGACTTTGAACAATCATGACAACATCTTCTTTGGCACCGATTAATGACGATAGCGGCAACAATAACAATAGCTTAGCCTTACTTTCTCTTCTCTACTACTCGCCCACAAATGGAATGGAAGGATTACTTATATAGAGAAAATGAGGTTGGCAACTGAAAGGAAGAAGGAAATCGGTTTAAAAATACTAGTTTTCCAACTGTTTAGTTGGAGAATAAGTAATCGCCGCGAAGCAAGGACCGGCCGAAATTCTCTCCCTGTCTTCTCTCATTTCCTTATTCTTTCTTCCTTTCTTTTCTTTTTTTCCTTTTTTTTCTTCCCGTTCTTTTCCTTTTTCTTCCTTTCTTTCTATCTTCACATTTATTATTATTATTATTATTATTATTATTATTATTATTATTATTATTATTATTATTATTATTATTATTATCGTTTTATCTTATACGCGTTGTCTATTTATTATTTGCATGCATCTATGATTTATTGGTCATTCAGTGGTCTTGTATGTGTTTTGTGATTTTTTGAGGGTGATACTATTTTATGGAAAACCCGAAGAATGTCTAGACTGTATATATATTCGTCTATTAGTATGTTATACTTAAATGGGCATTAAGCCTTCATAGGCTGTATATTGGTACACATACATGTTGTTAGAGGTTAAGGTCGCTACGTTGTGGGACCATTGTGGTTTGGGACCCTTATGGTTCGGTTCATAAAAAGATGGCCAAGAATTGTAGGTCTAAATTGTAACCGATAATGATGAAAAGATGGCTGAGAGCAGCAGGCCTAAACTGTAGCCAATAATAATGAGAAAATGGCTGAAAGCTGCAGGCTTAAATTATAACCAATAATAATGAAAAGATTGTCGTTAGTTCCAAGCCTAAATTGTAGCTGATAATGATAAAAGGATGACGGAGAGCCACGGGCCTAAATTATAGCCGGTAATGATAAAAAAATGGTCGAGATTTGCATGTCTAAATTGTAATCGATAATTATGAAAAGATTGCCGAGAGTTACAAGTCTAAACTGTAGCCTATAATGATGATAAGATAGTCGAGAATTATAGGTTTAAACTATAGCCAATAATAATGATAAGATGGAATGGCCTATAGTTGCAAGCCTAAAATTTAGCCGTTATGAGATGCAGATCTAAATTTTTATTTGCGTCCCTTATGGGTGTGAACTTGGTCAGTTTATACGACGTGATATTAGATCATGATTGGTTACGAGTATGTCTCGATGGGACGGTACGATTTAATATACGATATATTATGTGACTTCACCATTCTTTTGATATATATGTGTGCGTGTGTGTTATTTTATATATATACGTGATAATACTTGTTGAGTTGTAGGCTCATATTTTTTTATTTTATTCTTTTAAACTAGTGGTTGGATACACCCGCAGGATTCGAACGTGATTTGACGCAGCATCTTCTGTCTGATGAGTATGATGTTTATATTGATCATGTTGGGTTCTCAGGAGGTGTATTTTGGACATTTGAGTATGGTCGGTTGAGGGCCCTTGGACTCCCCCGTTGGTTTGGACATATTATATAAATGAATTGTTGTTTTGTTTAGATATCTTCCGTTGTAATGTTTGGATAGCAGGTCGATGTTATATCATTCGAATTTATATCAAATGAGATCTTGTACGAGTTAAGTTTTATTGGTTCACATGTATATATATTTTTCACACCCGAATTTAGGAATTATCATTTGTTATTACATTTTATTTGGGATTTTAAGTTTTGTGAAATATTATCACTTTTAGACCTGCTTTGGATCGGGTTCATGATATTTTCTATCGAAAGAAAGGGAATAGAGTCCCATCATCGGGAGAGTTGCCACAGATATGACACCGTGCCATAGATACGACACTTATAATAAATAGACATAGATATGCCATCGCCACAGAGACGGTGGTTAATAACAAGTAGTCACAAATACAACCTCATCACAAAGACGACAATTAATAACAAATAGCCATAGATACGTCATCGCTATAGAGACGATAGTTAATAACAAATAACCACAAATATGGCCTCGCCACTATGATGGCGGTTAATAATAGATAACCATAGATACAAGCTCACCACAGAGATAATGATTAGTAACAGATACGACCTCACCACATAAACGATAATTAATAGCAGATAGTAACCACAATCCCCGAATAATATCAAATATTTTTCAAACTTTCATAAAATAGTAAAATTCTCTAAAAATTACAAAATCCGAATAAAACCCTGAATTAACTAGTAAATTATACATGCATGTATATAATAAATAGATAATGTGTATAATAATGACATGTATATAAGTAAAATTTTCAAATAATAGACAAAATATAACAGATGTTGAAACAGACCACAGATAGAGATTATTTATGCTTGTCTCAATATTATACTAAGTAGATCTAATAAAATAATATTTTGAATTACCCGAACTCTATCTTCTCTCTCCTCTTGCTCGCGCACCCTCTCTCTCCTCTTCCTTGCACGCCCTGCCTTCTCCCTCCTTTCTTCCTCTCTTTCTGCTTCTCCGGTGCATGTGTCTTCTCCCTCGTCTCTCTTTCTCCTGCCTTGCTCTCCCTTGCACACGTTGCTCTTGTCCTCTACCTCTCTTATGCTGCACTGCTTTCTCTTCTCTCTCTCCTTCTCTTTTTTTCTTTTCCATTTCTCTCTACGGCCACATTGCCTCTCTCCCATTTCATCTTTTCTTTTCTCCTTTTTCTTCTTTTTTTGTCTTCTTTCTTTTTCTTTTGTTTTATTATTCAATCGGTGCTCAGACATCGACACCGGTGCCCCTTGAGTAGCAACCAACTGATCCAATTTTATTTAAATTTTCATAGTATAAAATTAATTTAATATATCCAAATTATCCAAAATTATAAATAATATCAAAATAATTTTAAATAAAAATTTGGGTATTACAAATTTTTCTTCATTATAAAAATTTTATCATCAAAATTTACATATTTTAATCCTCAAACAGATATGAAAATTTTCCTCGAATTTCATCCTTGCGCTCCCAAGTAGTTTTTTTGACCAAATGATTTCGTCAAAGCATCTTGACCAACGAAATTGACTTATTCATCAATATTTGATCTTTCCGATCCAAAATCTAAACAAGGACCTCAACGTATGACAAGGACCTCATCAATCTTCAATGGCTCATATTCAATCAGATGAGAAGGATCATGCACATATTTTCTTAACATCGAAACATGATATATATCATGACAACCTACCAAACTCAGAGGCAAAGCCAATCTATAAGTTACCTCTCTAATCCACTCTAAAATTACAAAAAGTATGATAAACCTTGACTTTAATTTGTCCTTTACTCCAAACCTTGAAATCCCTTTTCTTGGAGAAACATTCAGAAACAAATGGTCACCCACATTAAACTCCAAATCAAATCTCCTCCTATCAACATATCTCTTCTGGCGACTCTGAGCCTCAATTAACTAATCTCCAATAATTCTAATCTTTTTAAAAGTATACTGAATAATATCGGGATCCAACAATCTATAATCACTAATCTCTTTTGAATTAATAGGAGACCTGCATCTTCGTCCATAAAATGCCTCAAAAGGAGTCATCTCAATACTTGACTAATAAATATTGTTATATGCAAACTTAACAAGCGGCAAATAACTATCTCAAGTATCTCTTATCTCCAAAAGCGATGCCCTTAACATATCTTTTGGAATCTGAATAGTCCTTTTCAAATTGGCCGTTCGTTTACAAATGAAACATCAAACTGAATTGAAACTTGGTAACCAACTCCTTATATAAGCTTTCCCAAAATTTAGACATAAATCTTAGATTTTATGTAGCCTAATAATCTCATTGATATACAGACGAACCAAGTTATCACTCAAATACGTCATCCGAATATGTAGAAAATGAGAAGATTTTGTCAATTTGTCCACGATAACTCAAATGGCATCCATATTCTTTACCATCCTAGGTAACCCTGAGACAAAATCTATCATTATGTGTTCCCACTTTTAGTTGGGAATCGACAAAGGATGCAAAAATCGTGGAGGCTTCTTATACTTTACTTTCATCTGCTGACACACATACATCTCACTACATAAGTCGCAATCTCTCTTCTCATATCCTGCCACTACAAAATATTTTTTGTATCCTGATACATTTTATTTATACCGGGATGAATTGTATACCTCGATTTGTGAGTTCCTTTCAAATTTTTTTTCCTTCAACTCCTCAATATTCGGCATGTAAATCTGATCTCGAAAATAAAAAATCCCATAAAAAAAATACAAAAATTTACTTGCGACTCACTATCCAAATCTCCCTCAAATTTTCCATCAAACACGGGTCATTCATTTGATTATTCATAATCTTTTTCAAAATCACTAACTGTACCTAGAGATATGATAACAACATCCTCACCCTTGGGAGTACAATTGAATCATATAGCTCTTCATTCCACCTAGTATCTCCCACTCCTTGAATACTAAATAAGCCAATAATCTAGAAAACTTCCTAGTTAAAGTATTATCAACAATATTCGCTTTCTTCGACTGATACTGGGTCTCACAATCATAATTCTTCAACAGGTCCATTCATCTTCGCTGTTGCATATTTAATTATTTTTGTAAAAATAAATACTTAAAATTTTTATTATTATAATAAATAATAAAAATTTTTCCATACAAATAATATCTCCAAATTTACAACGTAAAAATCACAACCGCTAATTCTAAATCGTGGATAGAATAACTCTACTCATGAATTTTTAACTGCCTTGACCCATAGGAAACCACCCAACTTTGCTATATCAGAACACTTCCAAACTCTTCTTGAAAGTATCACAATATATAGCAAATCTACCTGATCCATCAAGGATTAACAATATAGGCACTGTCATCAATCTCCTTTTCAATTACTAGAAGTTGTCCTCATAGTCATTATCCCAGACAATCACCGTCTTCTTCTGTGTCAACTGAGTTAAAGATACTTCAATCCTTAAGAAAGTTTCCACAAACCACCGATAATATCCAACTAAACCTAGGAAACTCTTCGCCTTTGTCATATTCGTTGGTCTCTCCCAATCAGTCACCACTTTAGATCCACTGATATGCCTCCGTTAAAATGATGTGTTTCAAAAATAAAACTTCCTCCAACCAGAACTCATATTTCTTTAATTTATTATATAGTTACCTATCCCTTAAGGTTTGTAATATGATCCTTAAATGTATCTCATACTCCTCAAAACTCTTGAAAACTCTTTAAATAAATTAGGATATTACCAATAAAAAGCTGAGAACTCGATTTATTACATCTATAAAAGATGCTGACGCATTCGTTAATCCAAATGGTATCGTCAGAAACTCGTAATGGTCGTTCCACATTTTGAAAGCCGTCTTAAGTACATCCTTCCACTTATTCCTCAACTAGTGGTATCCCGAACGCAGATCAATATTTGAGAAACCCCAAACTCTTTACAATTGATGAAACAAATCATCAATTCTTGGAAAGGGATACTTATTCTTAATTATAATCTTGTTCAACTCTTGATAATCCACATACAATCTCATTGACCCATCTCTAATCAAATGACTCACATGCAACACTAACATTTATCCCAAAACCTCCTTATTGATCATTCCTTGAAACTCGAAAGACTCATATCCTAGAATATAAAATAGATCTACCTTGCTGAAGCAACTAACATAGCATAATAATATGGTAGCCAACCCATCCCTAGAATCACATCAAAATTTGGCATATCGAGATCTGCCATCAATTCATGGCCACAGACCAAAACCATATATCAAGGGTACACAATATCAGCTAATAGGGACTTATCTACCGCAATAAATACCATCAACACACAATCCAATTATTGAGGCGGTACATATAAATGATACAAAAATCTAGGGGTCATAAAAGAATACGTAGCCTCAAGATCAATCAACACATGTGCCAATGAATCAAAGATCTGTAAATTTTCTTTCATGACTGAGGGATCAACTCTAGTATCATGAGTTGTGGCTGCAAATGCCTTGTCTGGAGCCGTTGGTTTCCTATCTGAACGTTTTGAGTTTGAACACTCCTTAGACAAGTGACCCATCTGACCGCAATCAAAACAGGCTCTACTCTAACGGAGGCAAACTCGCCTAGCATGATTTTTCCCACAAAACTCACAGGCAAACCTCGTGAACTGAAACCTCATAGGAAACGATTTCGCTTCAACTAACTTTCCTTTATCTTTACTTTTAGACATCAAACGAGATATCAAATGAGAGCCTCCATCCTTTGAACTTTGGCCATGATACTCTGATTTCTTATAGAAATATTTCTCCTAGAGCTATTCCTACTCTATCAATAGGGCCCGGTCCAACACCTGACCATAAGTCCGTAATCGAGGCGGTACAAATCGTTTTTGAATTGAATCTTATATTCCCTATAGAAATTTTTGGGCTCCCAAGGCCTCATCTACAACTAAATTGGGAGCAAACCAAAATAGCTCCGTAAATTATTTGTCATACTCATCTACTGTCTTGTTTCCCTATTACAGCCTACCGAATTCAGCTCATTTGATCTCCCAAATGCTCGATGGGAAAAACTTCTCCAAAAATGCCCCTGAGAAGACTTTCCAAACTATCTCCTTATTTTCTTGATCCAAAATATGGCGCTGGTGTCCCACCATCAAATAGCTTCGTCGTCCAATTTATACGCAGCAAATCTCACTTTATCCTCCTTGGGTAATCAATGACCTTGAACACACTTTCTAACTTTTTTAGCTAGTTCTCAGCTTTAATTGAGTCAAATTCTCCCAAAACTTTTAAAATGTGCTTGCCCATAAATCGATCAAAGGGTGTCATACCTTGGCCCAGCTCGGCCATCCTTCTTAGGGTAGTCATATCATGATTCTGCCTGTGGATCATCCTATCTATCACGTCGCTCATGCGACCCATTATATCAATATAAATGTCTTCACGATTTGAGGTCGATCTCTTGGCCGTAGGATCATCCCGACTTGAGACCAACCTTTTGCTTCTAATATTCCTATTGTCTGCCATAATATTTGCCTATCAAATGAAATATTTAATCAATAACTTTTCCATAATTGATCCAAAATATTTCATATTATGACTTTCTCTGATACTGCTTCTATCATGAATTCAAACTAAGTAGGTCTCATCAATAAATAATATTTTTGAAAATTAAAATTCCAAACAAATACAATAATGAACGACAAAATTCCAAACTCGGGGTGACAAATCAAACATGCATGGGACCCAATCATAACTCGTATAGAACTTTATCGGATAACCGTTTGGACAATATAAATATGACATATTATAAATAATCATAAAAAATAACCAAATAATGACAACAACTCATATATAGAATGCAATAAATCCAATAATTTTTTAACACACTGACTAAAGGCTTACTCTCAGCCAATTCCTATATCTAAAGATACATCTCATAATAAAACAAATCCAAAAGGAATAGAATATAGCCGACACGCCAATCTAGATAGATATGATACTCACTAAATATTTGATATCACATCTGATCTCATCCAACTCATGCAAAGTGTGAAAGATCTCTACTCTGAATGGATAAAATAGAAAACTTGAACATACTACTTAATAAATATTATATATATATATAATAACAAATGTCCGATAAATCAGAGGGAGGGTGCATAAATAGATTCCAAAACATATAACATATATGGCACTATGTCACAGAGACGTTGCTTATAATAGATAGCCACAGATACGATCTCTCCATAGAGACAACGGTTAATATCAGATAGCCATAGATAGTCATAGATACGATCTCGTCACAAAGATAGTAGTTAATAACAAATAGCTACATATGTAATCTCACCACAGAGACAGTAGTTAATAATAGATAGTCACAAATATGGCATCGTTATTGAGACGACAGTTAATAACAAATAGTTATAAATATGGCCTCGCTTTATAGACGATGATTAATAACAGATTGTCACAGATATGGCATCGTCACAGATATGGCATCGTCACAAAAATAGCAGTTACTAATAGATGGTAACCACAATCCCTGGACAGTATCAGATATTTTTTGAACTTTAATAAAATAGTAAAATTCTTCAAAAATTATAAAACCCGAACAAAATCGTGAATCGACCAATAAATCATACATATATGTACATAATAAATAGATAGAGTGCATTAAAATGACATGTATGTAAATAAAATCTTTAAATAATAGTCAAAATATATCATATATTAAACTAAATAAAAGATAGAGTTTATAAATAATTGTCTCAATCTTATATGAAACAGATCTGATAAAAAAATATTTTGAACTATCTGAACTCCACCTTTTCTCTTCTCTTGCTCATGTGCCCTCTCTCCTCTTCCTCGCGCTTCTTACCTTCTCCTCCTTTCTTCCTCTCTTTTTGCTTCTCCTAGGTGTTCCTCTTCTTCCTCCTCTCTCTCTCTTGCACGTGCTGCTCATCTTCTCCTCTCCCTCTCTCGCGCTACTCTACTTTCTCCACTTTCTTATTCTCTTTTTCTTTTCTTTTCCTTTTCTCCTACTTTGCTGCCACACCGCCTCTCTCCGTTTTTAACTTTTTTTTTCTCATTTTTCTTTTTTATTATTTCTTTCTTCTATTTCATTATTCAACCAGTGCTCGGGTGCCGACACCGGTTTGCTTCGGGTGACAACTGACCGATCCAATTTCCTTCAAATTTTTATAATATAAAATTAATTTTAATACCAAAATAATTTTAATCGAGAATCCGAGTATTACAAAACGATTGAGGAATGGGTGTCTACACATAACCCATGCATGTGCGGTATTTGTGCATAACAAAAAGGGTAGGTAGCACCCACACATGGTGGAGGCATGCTTTTGCGTGACTAGCAATATAAGTAACACTCATGTGTGGTTTGAGTGGCACTCTTGTGTGCATGTGTAAGGTCCTCATGTGAGATGGATATATGACTGATGTTTTTGGACTAGTCTGACTATTTGAGGGCTTTTGTTATGATTTTTAAGGTCATTTTTGTTGAGCACTTAAGAGAGGAGAGCGAAAGATAAAGAACAGAAGAGAGGGGAGAAAATAATATTTAATTTATTATTTATTGTTATAATCTTTATATTATTCCTTTCTATTTACGTGCATATAGTCTCTTTTTGTTCTTCCTCATTTTTGTTTGTATGTATGTCAATTTTACTCACATTTATGAGATTTTAAATGCTTGTTTCTAGTATTATAAAATTTGTTAAAATAATATTTAAATCTTTAAATATTTGATATTGCATGTCATTTTATATAAGCATTTGATGAAATACACTAGCTTGAATTTGTAAATATTATTTATTTTCTATGTTGAAAAAATCTATATATTTATTTTTTATTCTAAAATCTTTTATTATAGCTAAATAAGAATTATTATAAATAATTAATAAAATATATTTAGACAAACCTATATATATTAATTTGTAAATGAAGACTATTAATTAACATTCATGGGTTTAAAAAGTGATATTTAATTCCATTTATATGAAAAAAAATTAGAGATTGTAGTAAATTACAAAAATTTAGTTGGTTTATTAATTATTACACTTTCATATTACGGCAAGTGAATTCCGTTTGTAGACTGTGTTATGTTTCGTTAATGGTTAGATATTGGCAGACATCTTTTCTTATATTTTTAAGAGTAATGAGCAGGTACATTGACATTAGAGCCAAGTAAGAAGAGTTCATTAATCTTAGGGAATTTTATTAATTTTTGGAGTTAATTGTGAAGATTGACTTTTAATTTATAGCATCCAGCATGGTCTATGTTTCGATTTCCAAATTATGATTTTTTTTTTTATTTTGACATTATGTTAGGTTTTTTTTAGGTTTATAACAAAGATGGCATTAAAGTAAGTTTTACTGAAAATGTCTCAAATGAATTGAGAAACTGAGGTACTAGATCAAGTTGGGAAGACGACTATTATGATGGACTACATTTTCTAATCGGAATTCGGTATGGTTCCGGCTCTAAATCAGCCATCAGATTAATATAAATAGTACAAAATTCTTATACAGTATATATATTTCAACAACAAATGCACACATAGCGTCCAAAAAGTCACAACATTAACCATGACACCAGTGTCATAGCTCCGGTTACGATGCCGACTCTGATAATATGCCACTAAGTATTCAAACAAATCATAAAAATCTACGGAATCACGTACATCTATTAGAAAAAAGCGAAAACTAACTATCTATATATCATCAACATACACATACAACCACAATACATATTCATATTAAAATATACAAAATACTCCATACGGGTACAAAAACCACAAAACTAAGTCCTTAAAGTATCATCTAAGGTTTTTCTACCTAGCCAACTTATAGTCCTCTACTCTACCTTATCAGGTATAAATCCGTACTCATCTGAATGAAAGAAAATAATAATGAGTGAGTCAAATACTCGGTAAAGTACTATATAATCAAAGACAATAAGCAATATACGTAAAATAATACAGAATGAGGATATAAGAATATAAC
>JAOVVI020010746.1:1385-12948 GCA_028571085.2 Nepenthes alata
GCCATCTGAGCCACTGTCATAGCATTGGCCGCGGCTTCATTGGCTAGCTTTTTCTCTCTCCGGCAACTCATTAATACGCTGCAGGGTCTTTGACGGCTTCTGCCAGCTGGACGCCACGTAGGCTCCTGCACAGTTGGGCTCGGCTTCTAATTGTTTGTGGGCCTTGGCACGGGACCCAACACTAGCCCCCCATGCTTGAGCCGACCAATGGTCGGGCCAAGCATGTCCTTTGGGTCCATATCGCGGCCCATCAGTCTTTCTTGAGGTGCGCCACCGTTTGTCATTTTCTGGACTCACGCCTTCCCCTGTCAATTATGGAGGCTTTTCTGTCATTGCCGTGATTCGATGCTCTGTTTGGTGAGATTCACGCATTCAGGGTTGCGTCTGGCTAGGGGACTTTTCCTATTTTGTGAAAGTCATTTGTCGGGAATCGTGACGTGCTGAATGAGAGAGGGGCACCCATTTTGCCCAAAAATACAAGGGCTCCTCAGCGAGTGGAGCACATCCCTTGATCACCTTTGGCGGAGCACTAAGGAGGCTCTGGCTCATCCCTCCCTTAGTGAGAGCCCGAGAAGGAGTTGGATGGATTAACTGGACGCCTGAAGTTCTAGATGAAGGTCGCTCTAACTCCCATGGTGCAGTTCGCTCCTTATACTAATGAGGGTGGTTCAGCCACTCTGCTGTCGTCGCGTGCTTTCACTCTGGGGTGTGGCTCGCCTACAGTGAGGTGAGGTCGTAGCGGAACCTCCGCAGGGACATTTCCTATGAGCGGGGTGCATCGCTCACGGTCTCCACTTCATTGAGTTTGAGCACAGACCATGGAGGGGGCAGAAACTGGAGCCCCATCGAGGGAATTGTAGGGATTTTTCCTTTACTTCCCATGAGGGCTCTTGTATTGGTGAGGATCCCGCCCCGGTAGATCGTGTTGTGGCCATCTCCATTTCGGGGGGGAGCCCCGCGTGACCGCCTCCACTCGCTTATGGAGCTAATGGCGTATCCTGGCCGTGCTGATCCCATGTGGATCACGTTCTCCAAGCTTGTCTGGGCCAGTCTCCGGGGTCCTTGGACCTCGCACCGTCATCTTCCTTCGTCTTTCTTGTACCCTTTGTCGCCGTAAAGTTTATACTTTGTAAGAAAGCATTGATTAATAAAAGAAGTAGCCCGTTTGCCTTCATTCTTCTCTTTTCACTGTGCGTGCTTCCTTTTGTCATTGAGTATCCTCTCCCGGCGATCCGCATTTCGCCTAGAGGGGACGAAAAGGTCGTTGCTGACGGTCGCGTCCTTTGGCCTGCCTAGGGCATTTAATGCGCGTGAGGTCAAGAGGTGTCACGTCGCAATGATCTATCTTGGAAATGCGTGAGGCCTTAGGGATTCGCCACGTGGAAGGTGCCCGTTGGCCAAGGTCTGGCGCCCTTTGTCCTTGCAGCGCCGCCATTTTCGGGAGGAAATCTTGCCTATTTAAATGTGCCGATTTTCCTTACGACTTCATGCTTATTTGTGTTTGCGCATTTGAGAGCCTTTTGTTCTTCATGTGTTTACTTCGCCGCAACTTCGTTGGAGGATTCCTCATATTAATCGGAGCATTCTTCCAGTGGGTCGAAGACCGGTTCCCATGTTCCCGGAGCTTCAGGCGCCAGCGCACCAGTAGGTGGTCACTCCGAGGCTACTTGGGCCCTGCTCAATTGCTACGGGTGCCTCGAGGTTTTGAGAGGGCAGAGGGAGCCGCCTCTTCCTGGGAGTGTGCTCCGGGGATAGGGTACCTCTCGCTCCAACAGATCACTAGGAGGCTGGAGAGCTCTGTGGCTCGTGTGCAAGCTGCAGCGGCAGAGATGGAACAACTGAGGGCACGAGCTATGCACTTCGGGGCCATGTGGGCAAAATCTGTAGCCAGGGCTACCCGACTCACTAGCGCCAACGTGGCGGCTCTGGCCTGCATACAGGTTCTTGAAGGAGAGAATGAGGAGTTGCTGCGGCAGCATGGGGCGGAGGTTACGCGGCTGCACACTGAGCTGAGGTCGAGGTTTCTGCCAGAGGAAGTCGGTCCTGCCCTAGGAAGGAATTACCAGGATGGGATCCGTCGTAGCTGGAGGCTAGCCTTGCTGGAGGATCCGGACTTCTGCGTTGACATCCTGGACTCTCGCAATTACAGCGCCCGGACGCGCGCTCAGCTGGTCGACTACCCAACTCCGAGCTCTTCTACGGACCCTACGGGGCGTTAGTCGCTAGCCTCCACAGCGAGCCACTGTAATTATTTTATCTATTTTTTGCTGGTCAGTCTTGTAACAAAGTCCTTCGATGCAATAAAATTTGTTATCTTGCTGCGCTGCCTTGTCTCCCATAATTTACGTTTCTGGATTTTCGTTCTCTGTTTCTGTACGTATATACATTTAACCGTGCGCTCCCTTCGCGGGTTTTGCTATCGTAAGCCGACATTTAATGCGGAGGCACAAGCGTGGATTTCTGTTAGGCGGCCGAGGTGGCCCGCTCATCAAAATGGTGCATGGCCACGATTGCGGGCGACTTCGGGCCCTGTGATGGTTCACGTCACTGGCACGTGTCCCAGCCACTTGTGGGGAAGGCCGCTTGGGTTTTCTGCCTTCTGGCCTCCTCTTGCCTATTTAAGTTGAACGGGACAACCTTTTGCTGTGCTGAAGTTTTTCGTTCTTGACTTCCATCGTGAGTAAGGCATGACAAAGAAGAGAGAGAGTTCTTCCTCATAGGCTCCCAGGGAGAATCGCCATGGGGTTCACAACACGAAGTCCGTTTTGACGGCGAGCGCCATTGCTGCCCTTATGGTGGATTACGGTATCCCCAGTGATTGGGGTTATTGCGCTCCTGGTTCCATGGATAGAGCCAGCGCCCCCTAGGGGGCTATGTCACGGTTTACGAGCATCACTTGAGAGGGGGACTTCGTTATCCCATGCCGTGCACGTTATATGCGCTGGTGGAGGCGTTGGGCGTTCTTGTGGCGAGGCTTCATCCCAACGCTTTGCGTTATCTGGTGTCTCTGTGCATCTTTGCTCATCTCCATGGCGGTTCCTTCGATGCCAAGGCAGCCAGGTTGATCTTCTGCTTCACCGAGTTTGAGAATTGGGTGTCTATGTTGCCCAAAACGAACTTCCGCTTTTGAGGGACCAATCCGGATTCAGTGAAAACTGGAAAGACCGATACTTCTTTCTCCAAAAGTCCTCAGATTCTAAACTTTCATACATCTGGGGTCTGATTTTATGGTTCTTCCTTGAGAAGCCGTCTACGGAAGATGCCGCAGAGGCGGCGGAGTTGGTTAATGCCCTCCAGTCCCAGATGGCAAAGTTCACCATCCAGGGCTATTTCTTGATGTCTGTCACCTTTGAGGCCGCCAAGTGGGGGCCTCCGTCGGGATGGAGCGTCGCCGGTCCTGGGAAGAGAGAACCCATGGATGTTGTCGCTCCCCCATCATCCAGAAGGGGCGAGGAGGTAAGCTGCTCATTGTTGGAGTCATCCTCGGATGAAGAGGAGACTGAGGGTCCGCTGAAGAGATTGAGGGAAGCCGAAGGTACTTCATCACGAGGGTCCCAGAGGCAAGTCAATAGTATTGCCGTTGGGACCCGAGTCCTTATCCTGAAGGCGGTTACAAGTGCGGGGCACCAGGGGGAGACAGCCAGATCTCCGCCGACTCCGTTCGCTGGGCCAGCCGTGAACGAAGTCGTCGAGGTGGAGTCTCAACCAACCAGGGGACCCTCTGCGCTTTCCATTGCTAGTGCGTTCACAGACATAGCTCAGGAAATGGCGGGCGGTGCCTTGGACCTTAGTGACCTCGAATGATCGTGCCCCGCAATGACCGTGCCAACATCGGAGCTAGGGGGATGCTCGGAGCCAACCATTATTTTTGTGGAGCCCATTTCAGAGGATGGGATCCTTGAAGATGTCTTTGTAGCGTCGGAGGACGGAGTCGCACTGGTCGCCAGCCCGCTAGGAGCTGGAGCAGAGGCAACTGGAACATCTCCGGGGCCAGATCCCCCAAGTGCACCTATGCCTACCACCCATCCGGCTAGCTTGGCCACCGAGGCAGAACAGGAGGAGCCACGCGCAGGGCCTCTGCCAAGTGGTTTGGCCACTCCTACTCAGGTATGGTCATTCCGATCTGGCCCTTCCCTGCTGCCGTATGCTTCATGAATCCTACTGACGCCTTTCTTTTCATCTACAGGTTCCTAGGGATGATGATCTTCTCGAGGGGTTGGATGCCCTCCTCCATGGGAGCCTCCAAGCCTTTTAGCGCATAAGAGCCCTCTCTGTTTCCCTTTTAGAGGGCAGCAAACGAGCGCAAGAGGAGGTTGGACGCTCGCAACAGAGAGTGGCGCACTTGGAGGCTTCGCTTGTCACCATGTAGGACAACCACGTACGCCTATCTAGGGACATGGTTCGCCGGCTCACCCCATCGGAGGCGGAACATGCGCTGGAGACTCGATTTTGGGACGGTATCCGCCTGTGCCACAGGATCGCATCCCTGATTACTCTTGACATACCAGAAGGAGTTTTTCATCCCGGGAATTCCTGGATTATGGAGGCGTCCCGCTTGAGGAACTTTTTTGAGGAAACCAGCTCATCCCAGCCTCTAAAGTAGTCTTGCTCTGTATAGGTCACATAGTCACCCCTTGTTGATGTTTTCCTTTTTGTCTCTGTATTTCGCTTCTAGTTGGAAAATGAATAAAGGGTGACTTCCTTCTCTTTTGCACACATTGTCTTCAGATGCGGTATATTGGATCGCACCTTTCGTTTAATGTGATCTGCGGGGTCATACCCCGCATTTGAATGCTAAGCTGGCAGAGCTATTGTCTCCAAGGCCCTAATTAGGCACCTTCTTGCCCTGTGCTCGTCCTTCGTCAGAGGATGTCGTCGTATCTCACGCGTTTGATGGGAAGCTCGATCCGGTGAAGCGGACGTCATCATGTGTCCCGTGGAGCCATAGCAAGGGTCAGCCGGGTTTTCAGGCCACGGCAACCGAACTCCGGGTCTAGACCTTGGTCGCGTGTATTCACGGGAGGTGTGTGGCCCCTGCTCAAGGCGTTATAATCACCAAGTTAAGGTCCTAGCCCTCGACCATTGTAGACTGAGGGTGCTCTCTTCTGCTCGAGAAGGTCGCCGCACGCCTGCGATACTTGCCCCTTAAGGTTTTTGTTGGCCGGAAATTGGGAAGCTTCCAAAGCCCCCATGCCTAATATTTTGACCACCTGGGTCGTAGGCGCGAAGCCTGCTTGGCGGACCGCACGGGTCCTTTTGACAAGAAGTGAAAGCTTGTGCGTGGCTACTTCTGGGGCCGTCTGGCGCGAAGCCAAAGCGCAGGGGGCCGCTTGGCACGGAGCCAAGATGTATGGGGCCGTCCCCGGGCTGTATGGCGCGGTGACAAAATCTTGAGACGGTCGCTTTCAGACCGCCTGGCGCGAGGCCAAGGACTCATTTTACGGACGGACGCTTGTCCTCCCGAATTAGGGTCAATCTAGGTCATTTTGGTTTAAGAATGCTATGCATTCCAACAGTTCACACAAATGGAAATGCAGAATAACAAGAAAACCAATTTTACTAACAAAAGGCATAACGCATGTACAAGCATTTAATGTGGTGCGCGTGTGCGTCTTTCCTGGGCTAGCGCGGCATTATTGGTAATACTTCCTCAAGTTGGCTGCGTTCCAGGTCCGGGGGACCAGTTTGCCATTCTGGGCGCGCAACTTGTACGCTCCGTTCCGGAGGATCGCAGAGACGAGGAACGGACCCTCCCATACCTGGGAGAGCTTGTTCCTGTTAGCGGTCTTTCCCGCCGCCTCTACACTCTGGAGGACCAGGTCTCCAAATTTGAGAGGGCGTGCTTTCATCCGCTTGTTGTAATATTGCGCAATGCGATGTTGGTAAGCGGCTATCCGCAGTTGTGCCGTGTTTCAAACCTCTGAGAGCAAGTCTCGGTGTGCGGCTGATGCGTCCTGGTGCTGTGGACCTGGCAGCTCTCGCACTTTTTGACGAACTCCATAGCATCTCGCTTTATGGTTGGCCAGTAGAACCCTTGCCGCATGACCTTGAATGCGAGATTCTTGCCTCCGACGTGCGAGCCGCATAACCCAAGGTGTACCTCGCTCAGGGCGTACTTGGCTTCTTCCGGAGCAAGGCATTTCAGGAGAGGCGTGGAGTATCCCCGCCTATATAGCCTTCTGCTGAGGAGCGTGTACCAACCTTTAGTTTTCTTAACCCGCTTGGCCTTGTTGGCTTCATCGGGGAGAGTTCCATCGATCAGGTTTTTTCACGTACGGAGTCATCTAGTTCGCTCCTGCATCTATTTGAAGGTCTGCTGTGTCAATACTGGGCGCATCTAGGACTTCCCTTGGCTGCCGGTCATACTGTTCCGGGGATCCAGTAGCCGCGGACCAGGCCAGTCGGTCAACCTTCTCGTTGTCAGACCTGGAGATGTGCTTGATCATGAATCGATCAAATTAAAGGATCAGGGTCTTCACCTTTGCCAAATACCTCACGAGTTGTGGGTTTGACGCGTCGAAGTTTCCCTGTACCTAGTTGACCACAAGCTCAGAGTTGCTCCGTACGACCAATGACTTCGCGGAACATTCTTTGGCCAAGCGAAGGCCTACAATGAGGGCCTCATATTCCGCTATGTTATTGGTGGCCGGGAAGGCTAACGTGGCAGAATACGCAATCTCCGTGCCCTCCAGTGTCCTCAGCACGACTCCGGCTCCGCTGCGAACCTGGGTGGATGACCCATCCACGTTCAGGGTCCATACTGGAGGGTCATGATCTTCCACGCCTCTTGAGTTGTCGGCATCTTCCGGAGCTGGGGTAGTGGCTTCGACAATAAAATCCGCCAGAGCTTGTCCCTTCATGGCTGGCTGTGGCCGAAACTCCACGTCAAACTCTCCTAGCTCGACGGCCCACTTGACCAACCTCCCGGACGTTTCTGGCTTCTGCAGGATTGAGTTCAAGGGTTGATCCGTTAGCACGACGATCCGGTGTGACTGGAAGTTGGGCCGCAGCTTCTGCGCGGAATAGATGAGGGCAAACACCATCTTTTCTCCGTGCGGATAGCGGGCCTCTACGTCTGTCAACACCCGGCTCACGTAGAACACCGGCCGCTGCGCCCCCTCGTGCTCCCCGACTAGCACGGAGCTGAGGGCCGCTACCGATGTAGCCAAGTAGAGGTAAAGGTCCTCGGCCTCGCGCGGTGAGCTAAGGAGCGGTGGGTTGGTGTGGTACGTCTTCAACTCTTTGAAAGCTTTGTCGCATTCCTCGGTCCACTGGAACCCTTGCAACTTGGTGCCCCTCAGCGCCATGAAGAAGGGGAGATACTTCTCCGCTGACTTAGCGAGGAACCGCGAGAGGGCCGCTATTCGCTCGGTGAGCTTCTGCACTTCTTTTATCGTCCGCAGGGAATTCAGATCGAGGATGGCCTTGATCTTCTCCGGCTTCAATGCCGCGCTGGGATACGATGAAACCCAGGAACTTCCCTGAGGTCACTCCGAAGGCGCACTTGGCGGGGTTGAGCTTCATCCCATGTCACCAGAGGATCTGAAATGTCTTCTCTAGGTCACCGATGTGGTCGTGGGCAATTTTGCTCTTCACGAGCATATCGTCGACGTACACTTCCATGTTTCTTCCAATCTGGCTCTTGAACATCTTGTTCACCAGGCGTTGATAGGTCGCGCTGGCATTCTCGAGACCAAACGGCATTACCTTGTAGCAGTACATCCCCTGGTTTGTCATAAAGGAGGTGTGTTCCTCATTCTCATGGTGCATCCGAATCTGGTTGTAGCCAGAGTATGCGTCCATGAAGATCAGGAGCTCGTGTCCGGACGTAGAGTCCACGAGGTGATCGATCATGGGGAAAGGGAAACTGTCCTTGGGACAGGCCTTATTCACATCAATAAAATCGACACACATCCACCACTTGCCATTGCTCTTCTTTACCAGCACGACGTTCGACAGCCACTCCGGATATTGGACCTCCCGGATGAACCCGGCATCCAGGAGTCTCTTCACTTCTCTTATGGCGATCAACTTCTCGATGGAGTGGTTCTTGCGCTTTTACCGAATGGGCTTGCGGCTCGAGTCAAGACCCAGCTTGTGGACGATAACTTCGGCCGATATCCCGGGCATGTCAGCGGGAACCCACACGAACACATCGGAGTTTGCCCTAAGGAAGGTAATCAGCCGCTCACGTTCCGCGGGCTGGAGAGACGTGCCCACGTGGACGCACCTCTCCGGCTCGGAGAGACTCAGAGGGATTGTTTCGGTGGCCTCTCCCGATTGGGCTTGCTGTAGTAGGGTTTCGTCGCGGAGGTCAAGATCTTCGTCCGGATGGCACAGTGTCGTGGGACTGATCTGGGACAGGTAGCACGTTCGTCCAATCTCCTGGTCCCCGAGCACTTCTCCCACACCCCGCGGGGTGGGAAACTTCACCTTTAGGTGCGGGATCGACGTTACGGCCCCAAAGGCCGTGAGGAAAGGTCTACCCAATATGGCATTATAGATGGATGGTAGGTCAACTACGAGGAACGCCAGGTCACGCATCACCGCGCGCGGGTGGGTTCCCAGAGTGACCTCTAGCCAGACTATCCCTTGTACAGGGACCGATTCATTGTCCAAGTCGTACAGGGGTCCGCCGGCGGCCTTCATTTGGCTTCGCTTCAATCCAAGCTTAAAGAAAGCACTGAGATACAGTAAATTCTGTGAACATCCATTATCAATAAAAACTCGTTTCAGCTGGTAGTCGATCGTACAATCTGAAATGATGGCGGATACAACAACGGGATCAGTGTGGGGGATCGTTACATGAGCCATATCGTCGCTACTAAAACAAATGACATCACTCCTATCCCCTATCCTGGCTCGCTTGTTGCTGGAATTCGGCCTTCGCTCCCTTTGCCCGGCGTCCCCAGCGGCTGCGGCGGATATCATGTTGACTACGCCGATGACCGTGCAACCTCTCAACGGCTCGCTGGGCTCGCCTTATGAGGTTGCGGGGGGCTGTCCCGAACTCTTCATGTACCGCTTGAGGTGTCCGCGGCGGATCAGGTCCTCTATCTCCTGCTGCAGGGTCCGGCAGTTCTCAGTTGAGTGTCCCAGGTTGCGGTGAAATTGGCAGTATTTAGTCTGATCGCTGCCGCTGGGACCTTTCGGCATTTTTGGCCACTTGAAGAACTTTTCGTCCTAGATCTGCATCAGGATGTTGGTACGAGTGTCGTTCAGGGGAGTCAGGGACGTCCGCCCACGATCCTTCCTGGGCCCTAGCGGGGGCCGTGGCTGCTTACGGCGCTCTGGGAAGCGGCGACTGTCGTTGTCCCTCTTTTGCCCGCCTACAGGTCTGGAGGCTTCCTGGGGCTGGTCCACTTGCTCAGGGTGCTCGCCTCGTTGGCCTCTTCGGCCGTGATGTAAGCCTTTGCGATGGCCTCGGCCTCCCGGAAGGTCTGAGGGCGCTGGTGGGACAAGTGTTTGAAGAAATCCCCCGCCGCCAGCGTGGCGACGAAGGCGTTGAGTTTCAGCTCATCGGAGAGTTGGGGGATTCGCCGTGCCTCGGTGATGAAACGGTTGAGGAACCGCTTAAGGCATTCGTCCGATCTCTAGCGGAGGCGGACCAGGTGCCAGGGTTGCCTCTCCTCTCTTTGGCTGGAGGCAAACTGGCTTAAGAAGCTGTCAGCTAACTCGTCGAATGAGCGTATGGAGTTCGGAGGGAGGCCATGGAACCAGAGCAACGCGTCCCCCAGGAGGGTGACGGGAAAGCACTGGCACATCAGGGCCTCGCTCGCTCCCTGCAGGAACAAATGGGTACGTAAGCAGTTGAGGTGGTCCATTGGATCCGTGCTTCCGTCGTACCCCTCCAAGACGGGCATCTTGAACTTATTCGGGACCGGCTGGGTCCACAGATCCATAGCGAAGGGCGACTTCCGAAGGTCCGCGGAGGACGGCGTGGGCCTCTCCTTGTGCAAGATGTCCCACAACACCTTTACTTTTTCCTCCATAGGCGGGTCGGAAGCGCCTCTCCGCGCGTTGATGACGTCGCGGAGCTCCGTGTGGTCTTGGAGGTGCGGTTGAGCTTGTCGGTGATGGCGGCTCTCCGCCTGAGGAGGTCCCTCATCGTTGGAGCCCACCACAGCCGGCCTCCCGTGGCCGCGAGAGTTTCGGGGTTTCGCCGCTTAGGGCTGTCCCCCCCGATCACTGCAGTCAGGACGGCTTTCGGCTTCATAAGGGTCGGCTCTACTGGGGATCGTCGGGGCTGCAGCATCGTCAGGTTGGTTGGATCCCCTCCTGAGGGCCGCCGCGCGGCGTTTTTTCCTCTTGGAGGAGGACGCTTGAGACCCTAGCGGGCAGCCCCAGGCCAAGGTGTTCCCGTGCGATCGCACAGAGCGTGGAGCACCAGCTTTATGTCGCCCACGTCCGCTGCCAATCGGTGGACGTCAAGCTCCGGACGGGCGTCTCCTTAACCTCGGGTGGGGGGATCCTCGCTGTGAACGGCGACGTCCACTGCGGGAGCACTAGCTTGTGATCTAGTGTTTACCATTCTTTTTGCTTAAGAAGGAAGGTAGTAAAGTGACACTATACTTTTCGTCAGCTTTCCAGAGACGGCGTCAATATTGCGTCTGGGGTCCGAGGTTGCTGTACGGATTAGGGGGCATCAGGGTTCCCGGTCATGTGATAGCGACGGGATGAGGGTCTGGTCTCCGTGTCTCTTAACCTGAGACCTGCACAACACAATCAACAAACAAGAGGTCAGAGGTCCGGCGGGATTTCTCCCACCACGGCCACTCCGACGCACAAGTCAGCAAGTTCCCGCAATAAACAGTAATGTCACACGTGTGCTGAGCAGTGCGAAGATGTATGCTGATGATGGGTGAGTTATGCTTATATTTTAGAGCGAGAAATGCAATGAGCAGATAATGGAAGGCCTGCCTTCCTAGAAATACCGCAATGAGTGGCTCACTCCCGTTGCCTGAACAGGTGTGGGGATCTAGGTGTCGAGAGATGAGGGCTCGTATGTGGCCTCAGGGTTCGAATCTTTACTTAGTTCGATTGCTTCTCTCGTTCTCTAGAATGATCGGAGAAAGGAAGGAGTCAAAGAGTCCAAAAGTCCTTTGCTCTACGGGGGAAGGGAGCTCTTATAGGCTCCTTCCCCGGGGACTCTGGGCGCGAGAATGCCTGTTGCTAGGGTTCTTTGGCTGCTGGTCGCTGTCGTGGTACGCCGGTCATGTCGGCTGTCGTTTTACGGTGGTCGGCATGCTCCTGGGCGCTGCCGGCCATGCTTGGTTTCCCCTTGAACAGGGATTGGCTGCCCGCAGGCAGCCAGCCATCTGAGCCGCTGTTACAGCGTTGGTCGCGCCTTCATTGGCTGGCTTTTTCTCTCTCCTGACAGCTCATTAATGTGTTCCAGGGTCTTCGATGGCCTCTGCCAGCTGGATGCCACGTAGGCTCCCTGCGCAGTGGGCTGGGCTTCTAACCGTTTGTGGGCCTTACCCAAACAAGTCAATGAGTTCACCGTCCCAAGTCCTAGACCCCGCAATATGTTGAGGTCACTCTCTTGTGGTGTTTGTGTCCG
>JAOVVI020010747.1:0-12947 GCA_028571085.2 Nepenthes alata
ATTTTAAAGTAAAAACACGAAAAATGTGTATATTTGTTGATTTATCATGCTTTTACAACAAGATTTATAAAAAAACTACTGTTTATTTGCTTATATCTCAAATATGCATACTATGGAAAGTTTCTTTCTATGTTTAGAGGCCTAAATATAATTTTCACATATTTTTGCTTTAAGTTTATAAATTTTAAATTATACCATATTATTTATGTATGTTCAAAATATACTATATATTTTATTTTATACAGCATGGTCCTCATTGTACTAACTTCTTTTGATATTTTGTCTTATTTGTGTTATTGATGAATTTTTATGACTAAGAAATTACTATGATAAAATGTGTAAGTTTATGAAAAAGAATCATGAGAAAAATTTTACAATTATGTTAAAAAATTATAAACTATTCTCCAAAGGGTGAGAACAAAAAATATATGAAGTCAAATGTAGAATTTTCTAAGAAGTTAAAAAATTGGACTAAGAAATGTTTGACAGATAGTATATTTTGGCATGCCTAGGTATATTATCGTAAAAAATCGTTACCTACTTAGAAAATTGCTTGCAGTTTATGGCCCTATTTATAGGGTATATAAATATAGACAACTTGTCTCTGGGTTGAGAATAAGAGGAGAAGACTTTTAATTTTGAAGAAGTAAACATAATCCAGGATTTGATCTACTGTTCCTTTAGCTAGTAATATCTACTGGCCCTAGTCCCTAATAAAAAGTAAGAATTAAGTATATATTCTATATCTTGTTGAGTATTTGGCTCACTTTATTATTGTTTTTGCTAACTCTTCAGATAATCCACACGAGTTTATACCCGATGAGGAGTGAAGATCAGTGCTTAGTTTACGTCTTGTGAATGTCCTAGGATGTATTTAGACGTCATCGTTTTTATTTTGATACGTTAGTAGTTCCTAGATCAGAAGCATGTTTTCAGATGTATGTATTGTTATGTAATTAGGAAGGATGATGTATGTTTTGGTTGAAACCTAGTATATTTGGATTATAAAAATATTTTTGCAGGTCTGAAGGTTTTGCAGGCATCTTCCCGATTTAGGTACGGCAAGATAATATATTTTAATTCATTGTCGGAGCCACGATGTCCTGGCATTATGTTATGGATCCTGTGTATGCTGGCATGTATTTATTAGATTCATTTAGTAGAATAATTATTATTAGAATTAAGTTAATGATAGATTTGAAAACTGTTCCGTTATAGGTGGTATCAGAGAATAGTTCAGGGGATGCCTTATGATTTGGGTTGTTTGATTTTGGTTTGAGGTTTAAGTTGAACTGATTAAACTTGAAGTATAAGTTGAAATCCCTATTTAGGTAGTTTTGTTAAGTTTGGTGCAGTAATCTATCCTGATTGTTGATATTTTGCTAGTAGGAATTGAGAATGTCAAGTCGAGGGAGAGGTTCTAGAATTGGCTCTCATCCAAGTAGGGAGGAGGAATATTTGAATATCATGAGAAGAATGGCTAACGTTATAGAGATGATGGCTCATAGTTAGTACAATCGTGAGCCAGCTTCAGCCCCTGTTCCAGTTCCAGCAAAGTTGGAAGTAACAACTTATGATCGATTCCCTAATAAGGGGGCACCGGAGGTTTTGGGGAGCCCAGACCCATTGAAGGTAGAGGTGTGGATCAGGAGGATTGAGAAAATTTTCACTATCATTCATTGGCTGGAAGCAAATAAGGTGACTTTTACGACGTTCAAGATGGAAGGTGAAGTTAACCACTAGTGATCAATGCAGAAGAGAGCTTTGGGTGTTGTTAAGGACTAGATTACCTGAGAGATGTTCAAAGAGGCATTATTCGAAAAGTATTTTTCGACCCATTTATGTGAGCAGAAGGAGGACGAGTTCTCACAACTGTGGCAAGAAAATCGGACCATAGCTGAGTATGAAACTAAATTTGCGGAGTTGTCTCATTTTTCCCTGCATATAGTTAATGACGAAGCTAGAAAGCCAGGAAGTTCCAGTCTAAGAGGAGGGATAACATTAGGAAGCAGTTGGTCTTGCACAAGCTGTAGAATTATAGGGAGATTTTGGATTGGGTTCTTTTATTCGAGAAGGAGCTCGAGAGAGAGCAATATTTTGAGAAGAAAGTTGGGAACCGTGGAGGCTCGGCTTTCCAGTCAAGGTTCGAGGTCAGGAGGACCTCTCAAGAAGATGAGGTTAGATGATAAAGGAAAGAGGAAGGCGGAGCATAAAGTAGTATCAAGTCCGCCGGTGACTGCTGATGTATGTGAATATTGCGGGAAGTTTCATGGAGGAAAGTCGTGTTAAAAGTGTATGGGAGTTTATTTCAATTGCAGCAAGCTTGGCCACATGATCAAGGATTGTCCCCTTCCCAAGTGGCTGATGGAGAAGAAACCAAACATCTCGGGGAAGGCTTTTGTGGTTACAGTCTAAGATGCGGAGGCATCACCAAATATAGTGGAAGGTACTATCGCTATCTTTAATTCTTATGTGCATGTTCTTCTAGATTTGGGATCCACCCATTCCTTTCTATCCCTAAGATTTGCATGTAAATTGTTATCCCTTCTAAGAATTTTAGATCAAGTTTTACTTGTGTCTGTGCTTGCGGGATCATCTGTGGTTACGGATATTATGTATCCGAGTTGTGAAGTCTGGATTAGCGAGTTGCAATTGGTTGTAGATTTGAATCTGTTAGGGATGAATAACTTTGATGTGATCTTAGGTATGAATTTGTTAGTGTTGATTACTTTCATAAGCAGGTTCATTTCGCCATTCTGTGGTGTGAACTATTCTATTTTCAATGCGTGGTGCGAAAGGAACCACCTTATTTTATTTCGGTTTTGCACACTTGTGATTTGATGGAATCCGGATGCCAAGCCTATTTGGCTTATGCCACCACAATTGGATATCATTGTTTTCCGGCCAATGATATCCCAGTAGTTAGCGAGTTTGAAGATGTATTTTTCAAAGAATCGTCTGGGTTGCCACCCCATCGGGAGATCGAATTTGAGATTGAGATTGTTCTTGGTTTGGCATCAATCTTGAAGGCAACATATAGGATGGCGCCTGCTGGATTGAAGGAATTTAATTAGTAGTTATAGGAGCTTCTGGATAAGGAATTTATTCGACTGAGGATATCTGCTTGGATGCCCCGGTATTACTTGTCAAGAAGAAGGATGGATCATTGTGGCTTTGCATCGATTATTGAAAGTTGAACAAGATTACCATTAAGAGTAAATACCCATTGCCGAGAATTGATGGCCTATTTGATCAATTGCGGGGAGCGTAGGCATTTTTCAAGATTGACTTTCGTTTGGGGTATCATCAACTGAGAATCAAGGAGGATGACATAATGAAGACAACCTTTCGAACGAGGTATGAGCATTATAAATTTCTGGTGATGCCTTTTGAGTTGTCAAATGCCCCCGTTGCCTTTATAGATTTGATATTTTGACCATACTTGGATAAATTTATTGTATTCATTGATGATATATTAATTTATTCAAAAAGCTATAATGAACATGATATGCATTTGAGGATTGCCCTCCAGATGTTTTGGGAGGAGAATTTGTATGCCATGTTGAAGAAGTGTAAATTTTGGCTTGATGAAGTAGCATTCTTGGGTCATATTATATTGAAGGAAGGCATTTCTATGGACCCGAGAACGATCAAAGGAGTTGTTAATTGGAGCAAACCATCAACGGTGACTAAAGTTTAGAGTTTCCTTGGGATACTGGGTTATTATCAGAGATTCATGAAAAGTTTTTTTGGTATTTTCATGCAGCTGATCTCATTAATGAGGAAAGATGTTAAGTTTGTTTGGACAGAAAAGTGTGAGCGAAGTTTTCAGGAATTGAAGGATCGATTGACATTCTCTCCGATCCTAACAATTTCTAACTGGTCCGATGGATTTGAAGTTTATTGTGATGCAAGCATGATGGTTTTGCATTGTATTTTGATGCAGTATGGAAAAAGTAATAGCCTATAGATCAAGGTAGCTGAAAATTCATGAGAAGAATTACCTGATGCACGATTTAAAGTTAGCAGCGGCAAATTTTGCTTTAAAGATCTATAGACATTATTTGTATGGTGAAAAATTTTTGGTATATTCAGACCACAAGAGCCTCAACTATTTATTTTTCTCAGAACGAGCTAAATATGAAGTAGAGGAGATGGATTGATTATCTAAAAGACTTTGATTATGAAATTCGGTATCAGCCAGGAAAAGGTAATATGGTAGCGGATGCTCTAAGCCGTCAAGCTAGTTTTGTGGCTCATTTGGGGATTAAGGAGATGGAGATGTTAGAGTGCATGAAACAATGTGATATCCAGAGGTATACTCAAGGTAATTGGATGATTTTGTCATATTTTTGAATCCAGTCGAAGATATTGAGATGGATTAAGGGAGATCAGATGAGTGATCTATTCTTAGCTGACATTGCTGGAGATTTGAACCAAGACTCTAGAGTTAATTATAATGTCTGTGTCAACGGAGTTTTGAGGTTTTGGAATCGAATTTGTCTACCAAATGTCAGAGAATTGAAGGAAAATTTTTTTAGGGAAGCTCACTAGTTGAGGTATACTATCCACTCAAGGATTAATAAAATATATCAAGATTTGAAGAGAATGTTATGGTGGTGGAACATAGAGAGAGAAATTGTAACTTTTGTGGAAAAATATTTGGTTTGCTAGTAGTTGAAGGCCAATTGTAAGAAGGCATCCAGTCCTTTGCAACCTTTGCCTATACCTAATTGAAAATGAAAAGATATATCTATGAATTTCGTATCGGGATTGCAAAGGATATCTAGAAATCATGATGTCATTTGGGTGATTATTGATTAGCTCACAAAATTGACGACTTATTTGAGGGACCGGCTAGCCCGGATGTATATTGATGAAATAGTGAGATTGCATAGAGTTTCGACAACCATTGTATCAAATTGAGACTTGAGTTTTATCTCAAAATTTTATAAAAGTTTGCATCGTGAAGTAGGAACGGATATGAAATTTAGCACATGTTATCACCTGCAGACAGATGGGCAGTTTTAACAAACAATTTATATTTTAGAGAATATGTTAAGAGTCGTGATGTAATATTTTAAATATTTTTATTAATTTTAATAATTATTTTAGTACTTATTTTGTATTTAGAATTTTATAATTTGGGTTTGAAATTTGAGTCTAAAGTATTTCAATAATTAAATAAGGCTTAGATAATTAAACCGTTAAATTGAACTAATAGTTTGAGTTGGGTATTTTGATTATTAATTTGACTAATTGAGTTAGTTTAATTATAAGTATATTTAATCAAGAAAATTATTATATATTTAATTTAGATGAATTTTAGTATATCAGAATTTATTAATAGAATTATGAAATTAAAATTTAAGATTGGGTAAAATATTTAAAAATTTTAAGTATTATTATTAGATAAATAATTAATTAAGATTTTAATGAGAGATGAATAAATAAAATATTAAAAATTTAGGTTAAGGTCTTAAATGGAGGTAATTAGATAACTAATAATAAATATTTTAAAGAGAGATAAATAAATAAATATATTAAAAAATATATTAATGAATAATAATAATAATAATAGATAATTTTAATTATTGATATTAATAAATATTATAAATAATAATTATGAAATAATTAATAATAAATAGATATTAATAAATATTAATAATAATTAGTAATAAATAATAATTATAATAAAATATAAAATATTAATTATGAATATAATAATAAATAACATAAAATAATAATAGATGTTAAATAATTAATAATTAATTATTATATATATATTTTTTAAATTATAATAATAATAATAATAATAATATGAAAATGGAAAAGGAAGGAAAATGGGGAGAGACGGGGAGGAGCGAACGAAGAAGAAGGAAAGGGAAGAGGGAAAAAGAGGAAAGAAGAGAAAAGGAAGGAAGGGAGAAGAGAGAAGAGCGGCACGGCAAGGAAGAAGGAAATCGGGCCTCAAAATGGAAACTCGGCAAAAAACCCTAATCAATTCCTTTATTATCTAAGGAGACGTTGGTGTGGGAAGGAGGAATAGCCGCCGTCGTGAAACCCTAGCCATCCAGTCGTTGCCGTCGCCACTGCTGATACTAACCGCCATTGCGAGCTGGGCTGAAGCTGCCGCTTCTATAGTTAAGGTCGCCGTCGTTGGTTGGTGTTGCTGCCATCACCGATTTCTACCACCACCGTTAAACCCACGCCACCTTTGTTCAATCAAGCAAGTAATATTACTCCTCTTTTTGCAATCCATGTTCTTCTACAAAGTAAATTCTCCATCTCTGGTATAGAATTAGAATAGCCTTTAATAAATTTAATGTCAAAATCAAAAACAGATAAAATAGCTTGTCAGCATGGAAAAATTTATTTTCAAATAAGATTTTTAACATTTTTTTGTAAACCATCTCTAGCAACATTGCAATCAATTTTTAAAAGAAATTTTTTATTATACAAATTATCTTAAAATTTAGATATGCATAAAACAGTGGATAAAATTTTTTTTAATGGTTGAATAATTTTTCTTTGCTCTTAACTATAATCCAGAATGAAATCGAACTATTTGTGTGTGTGTGTGAGTTTACTTTTTTTCTAAGGATGCCACCATAGCCTATATCAGAAGCATCGATTTCAACAATTAATAATGCATGGGGATGAGGTATGCCTAGACATGGTAATAGTTGAACTTATTGTTTTAAAATTTTAATAATAGCAGTGTGTTCATTAGTCCATGTGGTAGGATTCTTTTTAAGTCATTGGAATAATGGTCCACAAATTTATCTGAGTTTTGGGAGAAAATCAGAAATATAGTATAAAACTTTTAAAAATTATTGTTATTGAGTTTTATCTTTTATTTCGTCAAAAAATTTATTAGCGAATTTAATTGATCTTTGAATGGGAGTTATCGTATGTTAAAAAATATTAATTCCTAAAAATATAATTTTTTTCTGAAATAATTTAATTTTAGGGGAAGAAATGACTAGTCTATTATGTTTAATAATATTTAAAAATTGATATAAATGTTTAAAATATTGATCAATTGTGTTAGAAAAAATTAAAACATCATCAATATAAACAATAATAAATTGTGTATAAGGATTAAATATATGATTCATAATATTTTAAAATTCATATGGAGTATTTTTTAAACCAAAGGGCATGACATTCTATTCATAATATCCAAAAGGAACAACAAATACTATTTTATATCTATCTTTTTTATTTATTTAGATCTGCCAAAATCCTGATTTCGTATCGAATTTAGAAAAAATATTGGCATTATATAATCGATTGATTAAATCTCTTTTATTTGGTATTGGATATCTAATCCATTGGAGGACTTTATTAAGTGGTTTATAATTAATTACTAATCAAGGGACACATCTTTTAATTTTAGTATTTTTTATGACATAAAAAGAAGATTTTCAAGGTAATTTTGATATTCTAATTAATTTTTTATAAAGAAGATCTTAAATTTTTTTACAGTATTCTAATAATTCTTAATTCATTTGGATAGGTCTGGTTTTAGTAAAAATTTTGGTTTCTATAAAATCTTTCTTATAAGGTAATTCTACTTGATATTATTTTCTATTCGAGAAGGCATTTGGTAAATTTAAACATACTTCATTTTCAAAACTTTGTTATAATTTTTTAATTTTTGTTTGTAATAATGGATTAGTTAATTGTTGTACAATATTAACGATTTATATTTCTTTTTTTAAATAATTGATTTATTTTTTCTTTTTTGTTATTAATTTAATTTATCTATATATTGATATTGTTTGTAATTCCATGATTTCTTTTTGTTTAATAGGGTGAATAAAAGGAAAAAAAAATTTATTTCCTAATACTTGGGTAGATAAACCTTCTGCATTTGCTTTAAAAGGATAAATTTGTGTAAAAAAAGTGTACCAAGTATAATATCTTGATGTAAATTTTTTACTAAAATAAAAGTTAATTTAAAAAAATGTCCATGATTACATATAGCTACATTGGTAAATTTATATTGAATATTTAACCTAGATCCACTAGTTGTATGTAATTGTTAAGTAGTTTTTGATAATATTTAGTTGGTATTGATCCTTCTTTAATTTAATTTTGATCTGCACCTATGTCAAATAAAGTAATTAATTTTAAATGATATTCATTATTTATTACTAATGTAATTTGAGTATACCATTTTTGAAAATTAATTTTGGTTATTAATTATAAAAATTGATCACTAGGTTGTTATGAGGATGATGGGTCAATATGTATAAACGGTTCACACTTTTGTTGATATCCTAATATTGCTATTCTTGTATGCAATTAGAGTTCATTAAATTTTATCTCTTATAATTGACTTTTTAATATTTTTACTTCATCTTTAATTTATTTTATTTCTTTTTTATAAATCACTAGTTGTGACTTAATGAAATAGAAAGGGAGTAGGATATTTTTTAAATATTTTTGTTAAACTAAAAGGTTTAATATTTTTTGTGGTTTATTTTTGTGTTAATAATTCTTTTAATTTTAGAAAATATTATCTTTTAATATCGTGATCTTCTATTTTATCTATAATATCAAGAAAAAATTTATTATCATCATATGTTCATAACATATTAATTTGTAATTTGTAATTTATAATTGTATAAATTTTATTCTAAATCTAAATTTTCTTCTTCAGCGGAATTTGAAGAACTTGATTGTATATTATTTACATCATTTTCTTCTCGGCTTCTATCTTCATTAAATTCTTCATCACAAAGTAATAAAATGGTTAGATTATTGTACAATTGTTCATTATCTTTAAAATCTTCATAAATTTTTTTTATTAATTTATATTGATTAGCCGTATGACCCGGTCGTTTACATTTCTAATATATAAGTTTGGATTGATAATCTTGGTATGAATTTTTTGATTCTTTATGTGGTTTAGATTTAGGTGTGGAATGTGACGTTTTTCTATTAAATTTATAATAAGTATTTTGAGGTTGATAATTTTTATTTGAATATTTAATCATTTTAGATTTTTGTTGTGATGGTACTCTTAATTTTTTCATTACATATTGATAACAGAATGAGCCAAGTTGAGATTTAAATTATTTACTATCTTTAATGAGTTTATTGTGTTCATTATAATCTTGACATATTTGTAATTCTTTTTTTTAATAAATATAAATAATTGACCATAACTAATATTAGACCATTGTATTCTTCCTCCACCAAAATCTGTGAGTTTAGTAAGAATTCGTTTGGCAAAAATAGTAGGAAGTCCAGCAACAAATCTTTCTTTCCAGAAAGGTTCATTGCAGTCTCTTCTATAAAAAATATGAGTGGTAAAAATATCTTTATACCATCTAAAGTCTTAAAGTGTTGGACATCTAAGATTTGTTAATATGATTTTAGAACTAATTAATTCATCTTCAGGATTACCTAAAAATGCTTGACTAAAAGTGACTATAAGGATCTCTAAAGAGTTTTCTTGTTGAATAAATTGAATTTCTCCATTAGGTCCATCTTGTTGAATAGTCTCTACATGGTTCATAATATAATTTCTTTCATGTGGAGTTAATGCATTATCCCACCAAAATCTAAGGGTGCCAGTGAAACCAATTAAAATATATTTTATAGCTAGGTGTTCTGTCATATTATTGACTGAACGATAGACTACAGATAACATTCTCATTTCATAAAATATACATGTAATTTCATATTCATATTTTCCTTTAATATTCCATTCATGTATAGCACGAGGATCATAAGTTTTTGTAAAATATTGATTTCATTCTTCATATTGGATATCCGGTGGTATTGGTCTGGGATAATACTTTTATGTTTGGAAGGTTTGTATAGGTTAAATTTTAGTATCTATTTCAGGTGTTTTATCAGGCATTTGGTTTATTGTTTGGACTGTAGGAAATAGTTTAGATGTAGTTGAAGAGGAGGATGATAAATTATTAATTTTATTTGTTAATTTTTCTAGAAAAAGTTCTGTACGGGTTGGAGAAAATTCTAATGTTCCTATTATGGGTAGAGGTGATTTTTATAATGGTGTAATCGTATAGGGAAATTGATAATTATTATTAATAGATTTATTTTGAATAGATGAGAATTTCTATCTTTTCTTCAAGGTAATCTCAATTTCAACAATTTATAGAATACTTTGTTGTATATTCCAAGGTACTGAAATATTTATGGTAAGATATTTGGCAGGTACTTTCCTAATTTTGATATGAGATTTCTGAAATCAGTACTAATTTTGACATAACCTTAATAATATTTTTGAGTTACTAAGAATATCCTCGAATTCCCACGTAACTACAGAATCCTTTATAATCTCAACAATTCCGAAATGTGATCATGTACACCAAATAACACAACATTCATTATCCTTACCTCTCGATCAACTTGTCTTTATTGTAATTAAAGTTCATAGTTTGAATTATAAGTTAGATTAAACTTATCGATTAATCTATATTGATTTATAAATCAAATCATTCCTTAAGATCACCAAATTCAAATTACTCTCTTAATATTACCCCTAAGTTTTGTATGTCATAAAAATTATTGATCATATTTATTGACCCAAATTGAACTCCTCAGGTGCATCATATTCATACCTAAAAATCCCACAAGCATCATTTATATAAGGTCTAATCCTCAAGTTAACAATCAAACTTAAAAATATAAACGTGGGTATATACTCTAAATTTTTCAAATACATATACTGGAATTTAAAATTTCTACCTACTACACTTGACTTCCAAAACATTAAATCCAAGGTTTTAGACTGAAATTTAGCAATCTTAAATCCCAACCCAAAAGTACTGAAATCTTCACCACAATCCCAATTCAATCAAGCTTAACCTCAAACAAAATAAAGCAATCTATGTCCTAAGGCAGTTTCCTTATTAATTCTCAAATACCACCTATCATGTCTCAATTTCTTATATCCGTCATTAATATCATTTATATGAATTATCCTTTTTGCTTAACAATATTACTTATTACAATAAAAAAGAAGTGTACTTATCGAAAAGAAGTGTACTTACCTTATAATAATCTGTGCATCACAATCAATCACAAGATCACGTTCCTGTATTACAATCAAACGAACGTGGCTTTGATATCAGAGCCAGGTTCATTTTTTATGTATGGTATAAGGCATATGTGCTACTTTTTCTATCGATATAATGTATTAACCCAATCACCAGCCCACTGTCTTGGCCCTCATCATCTCTTTGGCCCATGGGATTCACCTCTGTTCTATGCCTCCATTGTAAATATTTTTTCTTTTACTAGTACATTCCATTGTTAAAAAAAAATTATTATCACTCATGCAGCAGAGAAGTCAAAAAGTTAACTCTGACAGGCAATGATGCATGAAGAGCGAAATTTCAAAAATTCACATTATGCAATTACTATGCAAGTACTATGCAGACACTATACAGTACTATTTATCCAAGTGATCGAAGACAATTAACAGAATGGTCATAATCAAAGGATAATTTTTTATCAACTCTGAAGACCAAGCCACTATTACACTGACATGACACAAAACAGAATTGATTCCTGGTAATGATAATGCTACTTATCAACGGCTCAGATTCTACTCAATTATATTCACAATCAATGGTGCAGATCTTTCAAAGAGGTCTATTTAAAGACCGTCTTTCATCAGAAGAGAGCCGAGGCAAAATAGGAGAGACCCTCTAGAGAAAAACCAAAATCCCGTTCTGCAACCTTCTTCTTTTATTTGTAAATTTTGATTTCCTTTCTTTGTACAATTTTTTTTCTTTGTACCTGCTTTCAAAGCATGTAATCAACTTTTATCAATCAAAGTCCAGCAGTTTAATTTTGCCTTATTCTTTTATAATTCTATTTTTCTCTGATTTACGTGTTGTTTCATACTTATGCATTTTGAATACGATCCTGCATACAGATTTGGTATCAGAGCCACGTTCATTTTTTCTGCTGGGTATAAGGCATATACGCTACTTTTTCTGCATTTGAGTAAGGCATAATCACTTGCATGATAGCTTTGGAGACGATAGGGAGCGTTTAAGCCTGTGAACCGATGTGTTTTCCCGTCGAAGTGATAAAAGGGCGTTGTTTGTCAGGGGTGTTTCTGTTTCACTTAGTTTGCAAGTAAGGTTATGCATCATCTGTAGGGAAATTTAGGTTTATGCATCATTTGTAGGAAATCTTAAAAATGGCTTCAAAATTAAGACAAATGTTCAGGGGTAGTAATTTGAATCATAGTACAACAACAAACACTAAAGAAGTACTCATTATACCTAATAATGGTCAGAATAATCTTGACTGGACTTTGACCCATCAAAATATCGAAACATTTTCTACTGTCAATACTTTCATTCCTGATTTAGATTCACTACGAAAAGAATTTATGCTAGAGAAAAATAATAATCTTAGAAACTGGTTTTTAACTACGTTTACTAAAGAACAAACAGAAGACTATAGAAGTCAGTGAAAACAAACTATGAATTTACTCAAACATGGCTTACCAAAAAAAAAAGAATTTACTCAAACAA
Organism: Nepenthes alata; assembly: GCA_028571085.2. Classification (NCBI taxonomy): domain Eukaryota; kingdom Viridiplantae; phylum Streptophyta; class Magnoliopsida; order Caryophyllales; family Nepenthaceae; genus Nepenthes; species Nepenthes alata. The sequence goes on from JAOVVI020010747.1 coordinate 12,540, forward strand.
AATTTACCCTTTTTTATATGGTTTATTCCTTACATAAGAATAAATTAAAATTAAATACGTAACAAATAAATACTAATAAAAGAATTACTTCCACATGAAAAACTATTAATGGACAACAGATTATATTTGTTCATCCTTCATTAACTGGTTTAAAAATAATCAAAGATAATTTAACTATTTAGGCTTCTCTATTTAAAATTGGAGATAATCGTGATAATAATAATACACAATTAGAAGATATTAAAAACGTTTATGAACAAAATAATTATCACTCTCAAATATTACATAAAATTGCTAAACAAGTTGATAGAATTGAACATACTATTCAAAATAAATCTATTAATAATAATTATCAATTTCCCTATACGATTACACCATTACAAAAATTACCTCTACCCACAATAGGAA
>JAOVVI020010748.1:0-12946 GCA_028571085.2 Nepenthes alata
GTTTAGGCCTTTATGGATTTGTTTAGTTTGTTGTGCATCATTTTTTTCGTGTTTATTTCATGGCATGGAGACCATAAGTACAATGGTTGTCTCTGAAACTGTTGCAACCGTGTCTTCTAGGAATATGAATCTATCTAGATGGGATGAATTATTAGAATTGGAGGAAGCTCTTATAATTTGCTATTCAAGGATTTGATAAGGAAGACCATCTCTCCGAAGATCCTTTTTATTTTGCCATGGATCCTCTTGAGGCTCAAGCATCGGCACGTGAAGATGCTCACCAATACAGTCGATTGGTTAATTTTATGGAAAAGAGGATGGCTGTTTTGGTCACACATAATGATATTGCTAAGGAGTTGTGGGAGTGTTACTGATTATTATGTTGTCTTCAATAAGCTCTATGAGGAACTGAATGTGCTTATACCTATCACCACCAATGTGAAGCAAATGTGAGAGCAACGTAAACAATTGGCTATTATGTGCTTTCATACTGGCCTGAAACCTAACTTTTAATTTGTGCGATAGTAGATTTTAGCAAGCTCTGTAGTTACTTTTTTAATTGAATATGTTTCCTCGGATTTTACGTGTTGACTGCAAGACTTCACCTCAGTTACTACTACTACTATTGATCAGATGATTTTAGTGACCCAGTCCTTGTTTATTAGTCGAAGTGGTGGATGTGGAGCACGTGAAGGTAATCGTGGTAGTTGGGGTGGTGACGGAAAAACTAATATCTTTCATTATGGTGGAGGTAGTCACACTCGGAATACACGCTAGAAGTTATATAGGAAACCCTCTACACCATCTATGCAATATGCTACGATTGCTTCTAGAAGTAATTGTGATACCCTATCTATAGCTATTGCCTTGACAATAGAAACTATTACTTTATCTGTAGAGAACTATTCACTCTTATTTGCTAGGACGATATGTTCAGGCAGGTAACCCCACTACTTATCTTTCAACATTATCTCGGTTTATCAATTCTTATTCATCAGATCATGTGATGGGAACCTCAAATATATTATCTTATCGTTGACCATGTTAGTTGGGTCATCTGTCATTATCAAGCCTAAAAAAGTTGTGTACTAATATTAACTTTGCAACAAATTTGTTTCATGAGCCTTGTCAATTTTGTTATACTATCCTAGGGTTGATAAATAAGCTCCGACTCCCTTTTGAGACAGTACATTTTGATATTTGGGGTTCCTATCTAGTGTCATTTAAAATCGGCTTTCGATATTTTATTACTTTTATTAATGGTTATTCTCAAACAACCTGGTTATATATAATGAAACATCATTCTGAATTATTTTCTATTTTTTGTGCATTTTGTTTTGAAATTCAAAACCAAGTCTCTACTGTATATATTACAAAGTGATAATGCTCATGAATACTTATTTACCCAGTCTATTTTACTTATATCTTAGCGTGAGATTTTTCGTTGGTCCTTTTGCCCTAATACACCACAACAAACTAAAGTAGCTGAATGTAAAAATAGACATCTTTAGAAGTGACGAGAGGTCTTCTAATCCACATGAGAGTTCCAAAATATTTTGAGAGAATCAATTTTAACTGTGCATTATCTTATCAATTGTATGCCCTTTGCTATGCTTCAAAGAGATATCTCACATTGTATCTTATTTCCTCATAAGCCTACACACTCGATTCCTCTACAAATATTTGGTTGTGTTTGCTATGTTCGTGACATCACATGACTAAACTTGATTGCAAGTTAATTTGATTTATTTTTTTGGATACCCATACATTCAAAAGGGGTATTGCTGCTTCTCACCTGATTTAGGGTGATTTATTGTTTCCTCTAATGTTTCATTTCTAGAATCAACTCACTTCTCTTTCCTATTCTCCTTCCACCCCTATGGATAATGGCACCTCTAATGATGAGTTTCTTGTCAATCACATTGCCCATCAGGTTGTATCTTCTCCCGATGTATCATTTGATTTGGTAATTCACCCATATGTCTGCGACCCTCGTAAGCTGTTTAGGCCCTCTCCCATAGATGCTTATGAGCCATGCAGGTTGATCTCCTCACCTACAGATCTCACGGCTATGAAGTTGATGTCAAATTTGGAGCTTCCAATTGCATTAAAAAAGGGTCATCATAGCGGCACTTTGTATCACTTATTTACTACTATATATTATAATGGTGTCTCATCTTCCCGCTGTAGTTTTGTATTTGTTTTGGATTTATGTTCTACACAGTAGAATCACGTGTGGGATCTAGTTAACTTGTAGAGAAGAAACCCGTTAGCTGTAGATAGGTGTACACGGAAAAATTAATCCAAATAGTTTTGTTGCTTGGTTAAAAGCATGTTTGGTCACTAAGGGATATGCTCAAACTTAGTGTTGAGTACAATGTTATATTTTCTTTTGCTGTAAAATTGACATTTATTCCTCTTTTATTGTTGTTTATACTTATCACTAGTTTTTATACCAGATAGATGCCAAGAATGTCTTCTTACATAGAGATTAAGAAGAAATTTATCTTAAGCAACCACATTTGAGTTTGTTGCTCAGGCAGAGTTTTGTCTCAATTGCAAGCTGAAAAATTCGTTATGTCTTGAAACAATCTCAGCAAGCTTGATTTGGTAGGTTCATTGAAATTGTTCTTGAGTTGGGTATCTCTTATTGTGAAAGTGATTATTTTGTATTCTACTTTTATTCTAATGTTTGGCATATACTTCTTGTATATGTGAATAATATTATGACTACTGATAGTGATAACATAGGTATGCAGACTGTCAAGTGTTTTTTCACTGTTGATTTCAGACCAAGGACCTTGAAAATTTATAGTACTTTCTTAGTATTGAGGTTGCGAGGTGTCGTTGCGCAATGTGTTTGCTTGTTGCAAAACCATGTAGTGCACCCATGGACCCAATAATGAGGCTTTCATGAGACAATAGGGAAATATCTTTTGAAATATTGTCACTTACTTGAAAAATTGAATTATTTAGCGGTGACCAAATCAAATATTGTATTACTAGTTAAGTCGGATAAGCTAGTTTTTGTACTCTACATTTGTAGGCTGTCATGCATAAACATAGATATTTCAAAGTTTCACTAGGAAGCACGCTAATTTATAATGATCATGGCCACACTAGAGTAGAAGGGTTCTCTAACGTTAACTAAGATGGATCATATATATGATTGCAAGTCTACGATGGGATATTGTGTGTTTATTGAGGGCAATGTGGTGCCATGAAAGAGTAAGAAATAAAATATGGTTGCTCAATCAAATGCTGAATTAAAATATTGTGTTCACCCACAAGTCACATGTCAAGTAATTTGGCTTAGACAACTACTTGCATTTGGATTCCATTGTACCTGAACACCACGAAGGTGGCAAGAATTTTCATAAAATTTGGGCCTCAACAATGACATAGATTTTACCAAATCTATCTCAACAAAGGTTTCTATAATACTGAGATATTACAACAATATTCTTGAATCTTATTTTGTTTTTGTTAACAAAATGCCATGGATTTCTGCCCAAGGATAGGATCAATAACACAAGGTAATCGATGCTTGCAAATTTGATATGTGACCAAATCAATGGTCTCCTAAGACTTTGCCACTGCGGGTTGGCAACCGTCTCATACACATGTATTCCTCCCCATCCAGACAGTATAGGAATCACAATGCTAGGCTATTCGCTGCCCCATATAGGGTATAGGATTCATTATGCTTGTATCCTCTCTACGCACACAAGGTATAGGAATCACATCTACATGGAAAATGCAGCATCTAGTCATGATATCCCTCGATACCACGCTATACTATAATCGCATGATTGTAAGTATCTCTCTACAAAGTATTAGATCTCAATCCACCAAGACATTGATTAGATATCGGACTAGTGTGAACTACACTACAATTCCACATGTTTCATATTCTTTAAGACTTTATTATTTTCATACAACGTTATTTATCCAATTATTAGACCTCAATCCATGTATGCTATCAAAGACGGTGTAAAGGAAACCATCAACATGAAGGACACGAAAAACTCTACGAGCAAACTTAGTATCTGACTTGTGGCCCCTCACTGGGCATACCATGTCCGACACCACCCAGACTATAAGATGACATCATTTAGACATCTTGCCATGAATTTAGACTAAAAGCTCAATTGGATCCCTTGTTTGTTCAAGCACCCACTCACACGCTGTTTCTCATGCCAACTCGTGTGACTTCAGCAAATATATTTGAACCTGCCAATCCACATATTCCACTGTTAAGGTCATAAATAGAAAAAAATATATACATATTCTATTTTATCATCACCGGATAGAATCTCATGAACTCACAGTACTATCTCGAAAACATACCCATGCTCGAGTGCCATTCAGGTGCACAATAGATCAAATCCGAAAGGTTTTCTTGCTATAATTTAACCATGAGATCATAAATAAATCACAATTAAACATGTAATTAAATCTCAACTTCCTACAACATAACACACTGAAATTTTGTTACGAAAACTATAACTGATTCAGCACACAGGCGCCACTGCCAGTGCCATCCAAGCACCATGCTCAACAGCCCCAAAAACGATAGATCTAGCATTTTAGTCCATCAACAATGCATTACAACTGCTTATAACATTAAACCATAAATTTACACAACAATAAACATCAGAAATACTTGTCAAATCTGTTGATCCAAGCTGAAACCCACTGCTGTACCAAATCTGTCCAATGCACAGTATAGTGCTCAAGCGCCTGCAGATGCAGCTTAAGCGCCAGCAGTAGCAGCTTGAAATGAAAAACCTACATGCTCAAATCCAACAATCAGGCATTGGAAATGTGTTTAATAGTGAATCAACAATTTATACATGCACCATAACTGAAATTACTCCCTGAAACCACCAATTCAAGCTGAAATCATTGGCCCAAAGTTTGGCCTACAGCAGCGTGGTACTCGAGCACAGTTCTAGTGCTGACCGAATGACACATAAAAAACAGCAACAACTCCGTAATTTCTCATGAAAATTAACATACATCTTGTGTACTCCACTTGTTTAATGTTTCAACAATAAAATATTGATTATGAACTTAAAATCTATCGGAATTCAATAGAAAAAACATGGATTATAAGATTGCCAAGAAGAGGTTAAACATTTGCCTCGATTTGTGTGCTCCACTGAAGTTCAGTAAGACAGCAGCTCCAATAGTTCACCATGCACAAAAATTCAATCCTCCGTCTATTCATGACATGAAATCAGGGAGAACTAGTAGAAATCAAGGCTTGTGCAAGGAATCTAGCTTATTTTCTATCTTCTCTTTCTTCTTCTCTCTACAGCTGAATTGGTTGTTCAGCTCTCCCAGTCTCCTCACAGTTACCACCGCTGAACTGAGTGGAGGATGGAAATTTAGGGAAATAAGGGACTGATTATATAGAAGCTCATTAATTTAAAAAGGATGTAAAAGTCTGCTAACCAATTTCTCCTAATACACTTATCTTTTACTAATTGCAATTTAGGTAGGATGCAATGGGTGGTGCAGTTGATGAAGAGGATGGCTAGGACTGGCTGATGGAATGAATCCATGTGGGGTTGTGACTTACAGGAATAAGAAGGTTAAATTATAAAATTTTGGTTCTAAGTGATATATAAGAATTTAGAGAGTTCAAAACAATTATCACATCATGTGATTAATTTTCCCTAATCACAATCACACAAAAATACATAAAATATAATCACAAAATTGCTAATTAATACTTATAATATCGAAAATCAAGTTTTACTACTATTGGAAAAATTATCAAAATGCCATCCGGAAGATATGGCAAGCCCAACTTATTCAAGCTCTTCACAAAGTAAGTTTAGGCTCAACTGCAATTTATGAGCTTCAAAGGATTTCATGTACTCATTAATATTCTAAACTAATGACCTATATTGGTAATGGGTCTAGATAGTCTAAAATGAAACACCAAAATGTTACAAAGGAAGTCCCTAAAGGGGGACTATAAGATGGGCCTAGGAGGGACCAGAAGATCAGTGGGCATAAATAAAAGAGAAGCTTGTGCATCAGAAAGGCAGAAGTAAATATGGAAGTACTAGAAGAAAATGAGAGCGGCATCTGAGAAGTTCAACATGTTGAGATTATTGGTTTTGATAAGAATCCATTGTATCATTGGCATGTTTCAATAAGTTTGACCCTTCTTACTACTTTATGAGCCTTGCATGTTCTACCCATGATATGTTCTCACTAACTGGCCCTGGCACCTTCTTCCATGACAATGCCATGCTTATTGATCCTCCTCTTTTTCAAAAGTCAAGATTGAGTTTTATTGAAGAAAGGGAGAATGATGGGAAAAGGAAGAAACTGGAAATTTGTACACTTATTATTGTAATATTTAGTTTTTCATATTTTTGTTGTTTTTTGGGGATATTTTAGTATTTTAGTTTGTATCTATTACATTAGCACATATATTATGAACAAAATATTCCATATTTATTTTATTAGGATATATTAGCAATATGTTGGATTTTGAAATGATTATTTAGTTGTTATGATAAGATTAGTTAGTTTCCTAAATGAAGTTAAATTCTTGTTTTGTATGCCTCTTTGATGTATAAATTGAGTTTTAGTTATTTCAAAGCCATTATTTAAAAAACAAATTGCTATAGGTTTCTTTGTGGTCCATTTTTCTTTGATGCCAAAAGAAATGCATATCATATTTGTCCTTAATCTAGAACTTGAGGTGATGTTGTCGTTAAAAAAAGTTAGCAAGATGTAGAAATAAATAATAAAAGTAGCTTCGAAAGGTTTGTGCACAAAATGTTGAAAATGTACTGCTTGAAATTATGATGGAAAGGAGCAAAGAAGGAAACTGGAGATTAATGGAAAGGAAGGAAAAGATGGAGAACTGCTAATGTCCATGCTGGAGAGAATAGTTTTGTTCGATAAATATGCAAGCATGATGGCTAACTTTTTTTGTTTGTGTTGGAATAACATTTCTTTGTCTGCCTCTCTCATTGTGATCTGATGATGTGTTTCCAAATCCTGGTAAAACCTATTTATTTGAGGTTGGTAGAGCAAAATACTTTGGTATGGTAAATTCTACCATTTTTATAGAAGAGAGGAAAAAAGTTGTTACTAGGGAATTGGTGGTGGAGGCTTAAAAATGTGATTTGGGAGTTTTGAAAAGTTGTTTTGTGGATATAAGGGGTTGTGAAACCGATTTCTTTGTTCCAACAAATCTTGATCTCTCCTGTATTTTTCTGAAATTATCACAGTTCAAACTCCTTCAACCAGTAATGCTTAGCAAGTAGAGGTGGGAACTCAAATGAAGGGCGAAGTTATTTGAATCAGAGGACGAGAAAAAAAATAAGGGAGAAAGATGTTTTTAAAAATGATTAAGTAATTGTTTGTAAAAAGAACTGTCTAGTATGGTATTGAAGGATTGAGTGAATTGAAGATTTTCTTTAAGGGGATGTTTTTCTGTAAGCAACTTTTACTATGATTAGAATGGACAAAGAAAGAATGGTGGCAAAGGAATTCCAATGTATTCTGGACAAAGTTTCTCCATAGCTGGTCCAGTTTATTTTGTTTATTGGCTTCCCAAGATTGAGTTCCATGAAAAATGCAATTTCACTAGCAGTGGAGTGGATATAGTGGAAAAGGTGTGCAATCTATGGTTTTTTTGTTGAAGAGATGGTATATATAGTACATGCTATGTAGTATTCAAATGCAATGAACTATGCAAACTGTTGATGGAGTATGCGAAGTGATGGGTATTAAGTCAGGTGGTGCTTGTCGAGGTGAATACTATTTGGTTTGCTGTAAAAATGCTCAATAAAACTCTGTTCTGTGGAACTACATATCAGCTGGTCTCAGAAAATGGCTCAACTCAAAGAATGTGATATCCTGGAGTTCAATAACAGAGGGACCATCTGAGACTAGATAATGTTGGATGAAATAAACCCAGTTTTGTTGAAAAACATATCATCTGGTCGCCGTAAGTGACTTAGAATGTGGTATCCTGGATTTCAATGGGAGACACACCATACTAGCAGTCGATGATTGTCATTTATAAGGAGTATAATTCACAGCAGAAAGTTTAGAAGAAGTAGGAAGTTATCAGATTATCTGTTAAAAGCTTAGTTGTAATTTGTTTTGCTTCATGTGACATTGAAGCCAACTCACTTTCTTTAATGTTTTGTAACCAGTAATTAGACTGAACTGTCTCTGATTAAGAAAAGGAAGAAAAGAAAAATCAAACCGAGAGGGTGCTCAGATATCAATGCTGACTGTTAAACCCTAAAATAACCACCTATTGTACACTATATTCTCAAAGGAAAGGGAGTAGTTGTTGTGATGCCTGAGCTCGTCCATCCCGGGATTTAGAGAGGGCTGAATGCATGTAACCTCACATCCGCTTGTGTATGGGAGCAGTTTATATGGTCTCAACCCATGATCTTTATGTCATAACGGAGTAACTTCATTGTTGCATCAATGCTCAACCTCTGGTGGAGGAACCACTAAATAATATTTATAGGGAAGGTTGACTAATAATGCATGTAAGACTATAAATTCATAATATTTATTAAATAGAATCTTCTGATGTGTATGTGGAATTCTTTACAGTGTTACCAACTCCCACTTGCTCAATCTAAGAATAGGGTTCAATTCCCACCAACTCCCTCATCTTGTTGTTTTCTGTTGAAAACATTTCGGTGCCTTACTAGCTGGTTATGTGGCAGTCTTTATTAGGACCAAATAACAGCCAGGCTTTCAGAAATTTTCAGGAAATATCTGCGCCATGCATTTTTTTTCTTACTTACACTGTAGTACTTCGTAGGTGACATATATTTTTCATTCTTTCATTGACGTTTGAAGCAGGTGGTGAAAATGATTTGGCCATAAAATTGGATTCCATCATAGAAGGTTGCAATGAGGTATATCTTAGAACTGATGCTGCATCTCTGAATTTTCAAGACCAAGACTTCCGTCAATATCTCAAAAGAAAGAGACTCTCTGAGGCCAATTTGTGCATGCAAAATCCGTGTCAGGTGAGATAAACAAGAAAATGAAAATATGCTTTTGGAAGATGCAATTTTTGAAGAAAGTGTTTAGCTGCATAATATGGTAAAATACCTTCCATAGTGAGTGTATATTTCTTTCCTTGTGCATTTTGTGTTATCAGTTGACTATGGTCACAATAGGATAAAAATATACAAATGCATATATAGGGAAAAAGGGGATTTAGTGCATGTGAGCCTCACATCATGAGATGTGGAGAGAATCAGATATACACAACCTTACTCTTATATTGTAAAACGTTTGTTTTGGTAGTTTGTACACATGACCTTTGAGTTGGGTCACTATGTACCAAACTAACTGTTGTGACTACGGCCTACCCTCTTTCATGCACATATGCACACATAATTCTTATGCACATGCATATAAATAGTATGAATTTCTTTCTAGCATACTAACTATAATGAAGTATGAACTTCAATTTTCATGTTGAACTGATTTTATACACAAGTTTAAATTGCACAAATATTTATTTTGGTAAAAAAAGGAAGGATGTGATGTTTTGCCTCCAGCTTATGGGTTACCGTAGCCTCCCTCGTACCTTGTGCCACCCTCTACTTTCCTCTCTCCACCCTCGAAGGCCCCTTCTCCCTGTTGGTGCTCCTTCAATATTTCCTTCAATTCTGCAGAAGTAATCTCTCTGTGAATTCTGCAGTGGCAAGAATGTAGTGTTTGCACTCTTTCGTATATCACCATTAGTTTTTCCCTAATTACTCAGCCATTCTCTCACTTACCATGGAATCTGCCTGAGATATCAATTCCATCACCATTATTTCTCACCCAATTATGCTCTTCCCATTACCTAATAGGTGTTTCTTTACTATTCATCTGGCTTATCACTAACAAAAGCAGCAGCCAGTGAATCTAGGGTTCTCAAACAATTTTGTAAGCCAAACTGTAAGTACCTTAGACAAATTTGTAAGTTTTCTTTCCTTTTTATCATGGTTTTGGGTTGCTTGAGACAATGGAAACTGAAAGGCACTGAACTTGCATTGATTTGGATTAGTGGCATAGGTTGCTGTAGATGGCGAGTGAGTAGTGACAGTGAGGATGGTGGAGTAATAAGATGATGGGGTTTGTTTGGAGGCCGTGATGAATTGTGTGGTGGTTTGAGAATGAGTTTACAGAGTTCAGATAATGGTAACTTAAGGGTCTTGAAATTGAAATGTGTCTTTGAAAATCGAAGAAGAAACAATGGGATCTGTTGTGCAAGAGGCTCTACCTCAGCACAAACGGGAGGGAATTTGGTATGAAATTGAATTTGAAACAGATGAGTTGAACCATTGAATGAGGAATTGTGGTACCTGGAGGCCATTTCTGGTATATGATCTGTGCTGGAGGACTTTGGCAGGAGCTGTGGTGAATTTCATTGTTGTCATCCAGTAGTGGGAGCTGTGGTAGAAGATTGACAGATGGGCTGATGCTTTCAGCTGTCAAAACTGAATCTTGGAGATCTCCTATGCAAAACTGAAGGGGGTGGTAACTGTGTTGGGCCTGAAATGGGGACATCTTGATGGAAATATTAGGTAGAGCTGTACCACTAGTCAGATTGGTAACCACTTGCACCGTCATTAAGGTTTGTGGCTTGTCATGCACTTACAAGTAAAACTCCAAACACTGATTTAAATGCTCTGTTTGTCCATCCAATTGGGGATGATAGGTAGTAGACATGTTTAGTACTTAGCCGTTTAAATAGGGTTGCCAAAAAAGGCTAGAGAAGATATTTTCCCTATGAGATATGATGCTCTGTTGTACCACCCCATGTAACTTGATAATATTATCCAAAATATATCTGCAACTTTAGGGACCATGAATAGGTGTGATAGAACCATAATATGTGCGAATTTTGTGAATCTGTACTACTACTAAAATAGTGTTTTTGCCACAAGGAGGAAATTTCTCAATGAAATCCAGGGAAATCTGTGTCCAAGCATTAGAGGGAATGGTCAACAATTGTAGTAGACCTTTGTAATGCCGTGACAAGGATTTTTGTTGCTGACAAGGAAGTAGTGATATGCTGGAGGATCTGTTTATGAAGTCCTGGCTAGTAGAAGAGATGTTGGATCAGTTTGTATGTACTCAACATGCTGGAATGGCCCCCACTAGGAGAATCATGGATAGAGCTAATGAGTTTGCCTCTGAGATCAGAAGAAGAGACATGGTAGATTCTGTTTTTGTCAGTTCCCCATTGTTAACTGAAAGGATGGTTTGGCTGAATTGTCAATGAGCAGAGTTGGTGGTAATTGTTAAGCTAATTTATCTGATGCATAACTATCAAGTTGCATCCCTTGAGCACCTCATAGGCTTTTTTCAAAAAATTAAATTGTTGTTTTATATTAACCATTATATTTTATTGCTATTTTTCATATTAATTGGTATTTGTAAAATTGAGATTAATAAAAATAGAGAGTAATTGATAGAAGGATGGATGGAGACTATTATAAAGATAATAAATTTGCACTTGAAAATGATTATCTATTAAAGGGTTTTGTTGTTAAAATTTTTAGAGTAAATAAGACTACACATCACGCTTAGTTGAGAAATAGTGTAAATCTTAAATAATATGTGCCTCCACCACTTGAAGTTTGTAAATGATATAGATTCTAACTTAGAAAGATTTCTATAGATGAAGCCGTTCAAACATATGAGCTAAAGAAGGAGAAGAAGATGAATTTATTTGATAATAATGATAAATATTACTTTTTATTCTGAATATTTTGAGAATAGTATTTCAAATTTATCAATGATTTCATTGTTTTTATACATTTGTCGTGACTTGTACTTATTAATTGTCATCTTTAATATTGCTAGTTGAACTATTATCATTATTATCATGAATATTTTTTGATACTTATTATAGTATTAGCTTTAACAATTAGAATTTATTACAGGAATATCTTATATACATATTTTATAAATAGGTGTCTCAATTCTGCCATGCATGTGCATACGCGTTGTGCATTACGCCTAGGTCCTAGAGACCCTTTGTGCCTTGTGTCAAGGCCCTATTTTTGTACAATGAAAACTAACTGTGTGGCGCAAAGACTTCTACAAGTCATGGCCAGCCTATCTCATGTACAAGAATTCATTAGTCTCATCTCAAATGTTTAGCTATGTGAGGTTAGCAAGTCAAACTCCTCATAACTAGTTCTACATCTCCCACAATAAATTCAAGAGTTCCACACCTTTTGGTCAAGCAGCTAGTATCATATTAATTGCTTCCCCGTGTTTAGCTCACCATCTTGTGCCTTATATAAGCTATCATGCCCCACTTGGCGTTTATTCACATGAGGCCAATATAAAGCACCTTATAGCATGGAGCACTCATGCTCCAGTGTATCATTGGGAATGTATCTGTTCGCCTGTATATGCTACACATAAAGGCAACATGTGTCATAACACATCAGAGTCACTCTATAGTACTCATTTTATCAACTCCCAGGTCAAGACACAACATACTCGGCAACCATAGCATTAATCTTGATAACACGTTGCATCATTCCATGCTTTTAGGGCCACGAGCATTTACTCAACTCGAGACCTCGGCTTGTCTCTCTTCGCGGGAGGGTTATCCCCGTAAGTGTGATGTACAAAAGTTCATCCTACATGCAACTGAGGGACATTACCTCCCACTTGATCCTTATTCGTACTATTGAGCCTTTCAGCCCTCACTTCATAGTATCCACTCCGCACTTGGCCTTATGGAGACTCTTAGTTGTCCTTATGATATCCCGAAAGCCCGTCCCCCACTAGAAGGTAGCTCACTTAGGTCTTCTATGGTGCCACGATGCACAATCTATGGTCACTTAGATTGTAATATCCGAGATATTTTGATAATTATTAATAGAGTTAAATTGATAGAATTTATATTCAGTATCTT
>JAOVVI020010749.1:0-12946 GCA_028571085.2 Nepenthes alata
CTTTGTTATAAAGTCCCTTGATTTGGTATTTTTGAGAATCATTTTAAGAAAATGAATGAAATATTATACTTAAACATATTTGAAATATAATGCTCATATATAAAAATATTTGTAAGAAAAAGTCATGAATTTATACGTTTGGCTTTATATGTGATAGTCTATACATGTGTTTTGAATTGGACTCTATTTTGTTATTATTTTGATATTTGTATTTTTTTACAAGATAAAAAATTTATATTTGTACTTCCATGAAGTAAAAATTTTGCATATTTTTTCTACAAAGAGGAAAAGTTTTAAACCCTTTGTTATAAAGTCCCTTGATTTGGTATTTTTGAGAATCATTTTAAGAAAATGAATGAAATATTATACTTAAACATCTTGGTATATTCAGACAAATTTAAGAATTACACATATCATTTACAGATGACAAAAGAAAGTGACATTTGATCCAATCTATAGGGAATAATATATAGACGGTCTGTCAATGAATTTAAATAGTAATAATTTGGCATAAGATTACCAGGAATACGTATAATCCTTCATCTAAATTAATTTTTTGATCCTTGGTTCTTAGATTTTAATATTTTTTAGATTTTTGATATTTTTATATACACATGATTTGAAATTTAATGTGTGATTTAGAGATTTACAAGCTTGATTGATATGTAAATTTCCTCAATTTTTGGATTAGGGCTTTTAGAACCCCTTTAGATGATTTCATACTTTGGACTATTTTGCTATTTGTATATAGATAACGAATTTTGTATACAAAATCATATTTAGACATTGACAATAGACATTTGACATTTAAATCATTTGAAATATTGTATTTTTGCACACATTTTATTGTGCTTCATTCCTCTGTTCTATTTTGATGGACATATATTTTGTTTAAATATATATATGCATACACTTCTAAGCTTTCGACTGATAATTTTAAGATATTTCTAATCCTTTCAAATTAGAAAGCTATAAGTTACTTGCAAGGAGCTTAGACAATGATGACTGAAAGATTTTGTTTAACATTTCATCGTATTTGGATTTGTATTTGGATTTTGTATGCTCCGAAAGTGACATGTATATATACATATTTGATAGCAATTTATGTTATTTTGGGGATTTTATCTTGGATTGCTTTCCTTTGGGGCTATGATATTGTTCAAATTCATGTAGGTTGATGTTGTGAATGTATAGGGTTGGACTGTCATTTTCCTTACAGGTTTGAATTAAGTAGGTTATTATTATTACTTCAGGAACCAAATAGTATTATTCAGATTGGTCGTGTATCCGCCGTCAAGTGTCATAATTTTTATCTCGATGGTTTCGATATTTTGTCAAGTACGACCTAGTAGTTTAGATAATTATATTTGGATTTTATTCTTTTAAGGATAAAAAACATTTATCAAATTTTATTATTATTGATTTTTACCAGCTTTTGGACCAAGGTTGTAATAGCTATCCATCACCCAACTTATCTCTTGGCTCGTAAAGCTCTATGTCCTCCTGCGCGGACAACTAGAAGGTTTCCAAAGGTAGAGAAAGAGGCCTAATCAATTCTACTATGATCCCTCCTCTCTTGACATTCACCGCTGCCCTCCTTCCTCTTGAAGCAATCCCACTTCATATGGCTTTTTTTACCACAATAAAAGCACTCCCAGTCCTAAAACTCAGACCGACTGGTGCTTCTTTCTAACTTGCCACCTCGGTCCCTCAATCTCTCATACCCTAACCACTACCGAATACCATGGGACTCGACTCTCCTGAAATATCAATTATTTCCTGCCACCTAAACTTATTGATAAGTAAAAAAGCGATAATCTTATGGAGAGTAAGCG
The DNA here is from genome assembly GCA_028571085.2 of Nepenthes alata. Classification (NCBI taxonomy): domain Eukaryota; kingdom Viridiplantae; phylum Streptophyta; class Magnoliopsida; order Caryophyllales; family Nepenthaceae; genus Nepenthes; species Nepenthes alata. The sequence continues at coordinate 1,836 of JAOVVI020010749.1, forward strand.
TGTCGTTTCCAAATAGTAGTATTGTAACAATATGATCATATGATACCGACAAAAAAACGAACAATACCAACGCCTTATCTTCCTCCTCGATTTTCTCATCAAATACTCACATCTATGTTAAAATCTGATTAAATTCGTACAAGTGCTTTTTAAAACTTCCCTATTCCAACAACCAAATGTCATAGAATTTCTTCTTCATATATAACCTCGTTGTTAAATATTTTAATGTATATTAACCCTCAAGCTTTATCCAAACTTTCACTAGATCCAACAAGCCAATAATTTCTTGAATAGTATTATATGTGAGAGATAACTTAATCATAAAATTAGTAAGATTATTCACATCTTACCACCTTTTGTCCTTCATCTTCTCTAGCATGATCTCCTTATTCCCAAGTATTTTTATAATTCTTTTTTTTTTTCGAGTCAAAATGTTTTTAACTTTTTCTTACAAAAGAATAAAATAATTTTTTTCATGCAGAAATACAAATTCCTCAAAATTGACGCAAATAATAGTTGTTGCTTGGACAACTCTCATCCGACCCTCGCACGAACAACGTGCCACCGGTACTTGACATTACTTGACATCCTCGCTCGAGAATGCCACGTGCAAACATCACGACTCCTCCCGATCACCCGTCCATTTGTTGCGATATTCACGAAGAAGAGTCCCAAAACCCAATGTATGCTCCTATTTCATAGTTGACAGTAGTGTATTTCACATAAAGAACAAAATTTCAACATCTACATCAACGAATTCTCCAGCTTCCATCAAATGATGCAAAATCGAAACCTCGGTACCAGCACAAAGCCGAAGTAAAACCGCTAAAGAGAAAATCTATAACAGAAAAGTAAAACGTCATTTTCCAGAGGGAAGAAGATTTTGATTAGAAGAAGTCGTCAGACAAAAAAAAAAGATCAAAAGACGTACCAGATCTTAGACGCCGGGATCACGGAGGACACAGACTTCGTGAAGAGATTCGAAATACAGAGACTAGTAGGGAAGCAGGTGAAGAAAGGTTTAAATAAGCGGAGGCAAGTTGCAGGCTCCCCCCTCCCACGCGATTGGACCATTCTAGAAGTGTGGGACACGTTTTGATTTTTCATTCGTTTGTGCAAATAAATTTCCTGAGAACGCGTTGATTATGCCATCTAGAGACGTTTAAATAATATATAATATATTAATAGTTATGAAAAAATAAGTAATACATTAAATAGTTACGAAAAATAGGCTTTTAGTGTGTAAACTTTCGATCATTAGAAAAAGAAGGCTTAACACCAATAAAAAACAACTAAGCCTAATTAGCCATATATTAGGTGAGGGCTAAAATAGGCTAAGTTTAATACTTCATAAAGTCTGCATGTTTATCATTATAATGTGAACCAACTAATCACATACGCATGCAATGGCATATCTCATCCTGTTTAAAACACGGTGACTTGAGGTTTTTGGTGCCGACGCATCCACGGTGGTTGCTCAGGGACCACGACAAATTTGACCGCTGGCTGCCGGTATCCAACCCCGCCTAGGCATCAATAGTCGCCCGAAGCCGACAGCTGAAAACCATTGGAACTTCACATCCACGGTGATAGTGTAATCGCCCGTGACCACCGCCAAAAGTGGCCCGGCAGTAACAAAAATTTATTGTATTTGTTTATATAAAAAAGATTTGAAAAAGATCCTTTAAAACCATTAAAATACATCTAATAACATAATTTATATATCAATTCATAATAACGGACCTTCACCCTGACAATTTTTCTTGTTTGTAAATGGGCTTTCTTTTTTTCCTTCTTTTTCTGGCCGTATTGAAGGTATTCTCTTTCTGACATTGAGAAGGTCAACAAAAAAGAAAACAAAAGGACAGGCTTTGAAATGAACGCCGATGCGCTGCGTTTTAGAATGTAAAACTAATACATGACATCACTGCTTATTTAACCGAACGAAGGCAAGTGGGCCAAAACGAAGTTGAACGATGGGAATAGAAAACGTTTCCCCCATATACCACCAGACTGGGACCAGACCCAGTAAACAACTACGTATAAAGAACGGTAAAATTCAACAGGAGAGTAAGAACTGACAAGTTTCCAACTAATCTTTGGTAGTATATAAACAAATTATAAAGTATACAACTTTCAGCGAGGGAGGGGAAGAGAAAAAAGAAAATGGGTTTGGTTAATTTACAACACAAACATTAAGGAGCCCCTTCCCTGATTATCAAGTAGGAAGGACCTCTGGCTCGAGGGGTGGTGGCCTATCATCAGCAGACGTCGGACCTTGGCTAACGTGACGGCTCTCGTCATTTTGTTGTTGGAATCCTAGCTTGTATCTGTCGTAATTCGTGAGCTCGCTTGATTTGAAGGGCCGGTCACCGAGAACTCGAACCAAGTCTTCATGGTGGAGAACTTCTTTTTCCAGCAAAAGCTTGGCAATCTGAGCTACCTGCTCTTTACGCTCCTCTATCAATTGGACTGTCCGATCATATGCCTTGCTCACCCATTCTCGTACCTCATTGTCGATAATTGCGCCTGTCTTGCTGCTGTACGGTTTCGTCATCTCAAGACCATCCTCTTTTTGTGGGAAGGAGAGGAGACCCACTTTGTCGCTGAAACCATAAACTGCTACTTGGGCGTAAGTCATCTTTGTCACCTTCTCCAAGTCATTTTGAGCTCCGGTTGAGATCTTCCCCAACAAAACCTGTAGCCGGAAAATGGAGGCATTTTAATACAAGAAGTAGGATTTCTAGAAAGTAATCTCTTTTATAGCAGCAACACCATAAAAAAAAATGATAACTTTTTCTCCAATGATAAGCGTTGAAAACTGATTACAGATCTTATTTTTGTAAAAGCACGTAACAGCTTGAATTGGACCACTTCTAGAAAAGAGTGATTTTGATCAAAATCTTTTTTTTTTTTTTTAAGATTATCATAAACAAGCACACTTTTTATTTGAAAATTACTTTTTCAATGCCAAACAGCAACTAAGTCAATCCGGGGAATTCACACTTTTCCAGGAACTTGAACTCTTGGGATTTAATTCCTGGGAACTGGGATTTCCATGTATCTGATTTACACTAACCATTGGGGAACTATGCCAATTCCTCATTTACTTTTCACACAATTATCAGCTACCACTATGCCCATAAAAGGCAATAATATGCCCGTCTACAATATAGATAAGATTTTGGGATGCATTTCTTGAGGGTATATTTTTTTTTCATTTTATATCGGATTGGGAAGTTGACAGTACAACTACCTGCTCAGCTGCTCGACCGCCAAGGGTCATACAAGTCATGTCAAAAAGCTGCTCTTTTGTCATGAGAAGGTTTTCATTTGGAATGTACTGTGCAAAACCCAAGGCTGCTGTGCCACGAGGAACAATTGTCACTTTCAGCAACGGCTCTGCATGTTCCAGGAACCACCCAGCAACAGCATGACCTGATTCATGGTAAGCAACAGTTCGCCTTTCCAGCTTGCTTATAACCTGAATAACAATTAAGGAAATCAGGTAATTCCAACCCACCATCAAAGTGATTGTGCATGAAGACTCATGAAAATTCACACAGAGCAAAATAAAAAACATAGTCAATCGAGTTGGAATGGTTATAAAATAAATGAAAATATCGGTGTCGGTCGTGGCCACGCCGGGTTAGACATCAGAGTCAATTTTTTTTTAATCAGTTTTAAAGGGCAAATATTGACATATAAGTTGAAAAATATTAAGTGCATCAGTTGATGATATATTACCAACACAATAACATATCACAATCCTATCATGGTATTGAAAAAAAATACTGGTCTCACGAGACCGACACCGATATATGGTCATAAGTAGTTACCTTGTTTTTCTTCTCCAGACCACCAATCACCCTATCTATAGCAGCTTCAAAGTGTTCCATGGTAACTTGTGTGCTCTCATTTCTTGCTGCGATCAAGGCAGCTTCATTACAAACATTTGCAATGTCAGCTCCAGCAAATCCAGGGGTAAGGGCCGCAAGTCTTTCTGAGTAATACGATGGTTCATGATCAAGCTTGATCTTTTTCAGGTAAATCTGAAATATTTGTTCACGGCCTTTGACATCAGGCTTATCAATCGTGATCTGACGATCAAATCGACCAGGTCTCAACAAAGCTTTATCCAATATATCTGGCCTATTTGTGCCAGCCAACACAACCACTCCAGATGTGGTTCCAAAGCCATCCATTTCGACAAGCAGCTGATTAAGAGTACTTTCACGCTCATCATTTGCACCTGAGAAACCTCCACGTCCTCTCGACCGACCAATGGCATCGATCTCATCGATAAAGATAATACTAGGTGCACACTGCCTTGCTTCTTGGAACAGGTTTCTCACCCTTGATGGTCCAACACCAACAAACATCTCCATAAAATCAGAACCAGATATGGATAAAAAAGGCACACCAGATTCACCTGCAGTTGCTTTCGCTAGAAGGGTTTTCCCAGTGCCTGGAGGACCAACTAACAGTGCACCTTTAGGTATTTTTGCTCCCAACTCCTCATATTTCTTCGGATTCTTGAGAAAATGAACAAACTCCATGATTTCTTGCTTTGCCTCGTCACAGCCAGCAACATCTTTAAAATAAACCTGTAACATATGAGAAATGTGAGACTCAGCAAAATTTCAGCTCTATGTAAGGCCCACCAAAAGCCACCCATGATACAGGAGATATATCTGACCTTATTCTTGGTATTTTTATCCACTTTTGTTATTTGAGCTTTTCCAATGTTGAAAATCCCACGAGATCCTCTTCCACCACCGCCACCAACACCTAGCCCACCTTGCATTCTCCTGCCCATGTAGTAAAGGGTTCCCAAAAGCAGGAGAGTAGGTGCGAACCTCAATAATTCTTGGTACCAAACCATTTCAGAGATATATGTTATAGGAACATAATCATGAGGGTCAATTCCTAATGCTTCCTGGGCTTCTTCCAACTTCTCTTCAAAGGATTCAACACTTCCAATGTTAATGTAGTATTTATATTGGCCTGCATTGCCTTTTGATGCTGTGCCACTGACAGGCCCTTGTATGACATCATTATCTGTCTGGTTGCGATGCAAACTTCTTATGTACACTTTTGCCACTGACTTATTAGAGACAACTATGTGGTCCACTAAACCTGGTTCCAAAAGTTTGTTTTTGAATTCCTGGAAACTAATCTGCACGGGAAATATCACGAGACCTATTATACAAAAAGTTGGCAAAACTATGGATCATTATAAGCAAAAGAAAAACTACCTGAATGAGATATAAGGGAAATTAACATAAAAAACAAGTCACGGATCATCAAACCTTGACCTAAGTAATTGTATAAAGATATATGAAGAAAATTAATGCATGGTAAATAAGCCACAACTTTTTATTTCAATCAGAAGAGAAATAATAGCCATCAGCTGCCAGGAGGCATCACTGGATCACAAGAACACAAATAAAGAAATTACTTAAATGACAATAAATCTGTCTTCAATATCATCACCAATTGTCCTTCAGATTAACGGTTTGATCAGCTGAACTAAAAGCAGCAGCCTAATTCATGAAAGTTCCCATACCTTGGGATCTAGAGAGATGTAAATGCGTGCATCTTTTTACATAGTGCTTTGCAATTTGGTAAGAAAAAACAGAAGGAAATGAATAAATCAAAAAGAAATGGATAAATCAAATAGACATTGATTATGTGGTACTCAATCAATTAGGTATTGTTTATGGATAAAACAATGATATCCTTCGGAATAATAGTTTGATCATGTGAACTAAAAAGAGCAGCCTGATTCACAAGTTCTCAGACCTCAGTGGAGGCGGTCAGATGTGTGCATCTTTTTACATAGTGCTTTGCGATTTGGTATGTAAAACAAAAGGAAAAGCATAAAAAAGTAGGTATTGATTAATCATGCTTCTATCATAAAATCCAGCGGGGCAGAATAGGTATGGTAGACGAAGGGTAACAGGCAGACCAAGAATATTATAAATAATTTCCAAACAAGATGCAATAGGTTCAAGCAATGTTGTTAAAGGCGCATCTAGGCTGAGAGTTCAAAGTCTAGCGCCTCAAGATGCTTAGAGGAGGCTCATTCCAAGATGTGTGCACCTAGACTTTAAGGCATGCACTTTTTGTTGAGGCTCAAAATGCATGCTTTGAGAAACTCATAAATTTTTTAAAGAAAGTTAATTTGTTTTAAAATTAGCCATTACATTTAATCGTTAATTTTAATATTAAATGATGTTTGTAAAATTAGGGCCGATAAAAGTAAAAAAATTATGATCCGAAAAATACTTGAAAACTATTATGAGGATAATTAATTTAAATTTGGGAATGTTATTTGACAAAAGGTTTTATAGCTGAAATTCTTAGAATGTATCATTATCATACTACAAATCACACTAAATTGAGAAATAGTATAAACATTGAATGATAGATTTCTAGCACTGTTCTATTAGAGTTTGTAAATAATGAAAATTCTAAATTTAGAGAGATTTCTAAAGATGAAGAAGTCATTATAAATTACTCTTTGCTATGACTACCATGAGAATAACATTTTAAGATTAATGAATTTATTGTTCTTTTATATTTATAGTAAGTTGCGCTTATTAATTACTATTTTTTATATTGTTAGTTAAACTCTAAGTTTATCACTATTATGAGGAATATTTTTTGGCATTTTTTATTCTATTATTAACTTTCATAATTGAAATTCTTACAAGAAAATCTTATATAAATATTTCACAAATTGGCGTTTTACTTTCATTAAGCCTGTGCCTATGCTTTGCACCTAGGCTTCGGGGACCTTTTGTGTCTTGAAGAGCCTTACACCATTAACACTGGTTTCAAGAGAGAAATTTCCACATGGCCCCACCTCATATGTAAACAACTCCACAAGCACTTCACTCTCCAAAAAGAAAGCACATACACAAACAAGTATTAAGCAGCTCCCACCACCTCTAGCAATTACAAAGCCTAAAATCTCACTAAGTATCATCAGCTATGTGAATTTGTTTTTATCGTTCTGCTTGATTTAGTACAATATTTTCTAAAAATAAAAGTAATTTCATATCAATTTTTATCATCTTCAAATTTTTCTTGGCGTCAATCAACCTCAACGAACTCATCCTTTCTAACCGGAGCTTCAATTGGTTTGACATTGTAAGTGTTCAAGCCAACTTAAACAGCATTGCTTCACCTTTTACACCACAAGTGCTACTTCTAAATAGCTACAGCATAATAGTTTCTTATCTTTTAAAGTGACCCCTCACCCATCTTGACGGGAATTTGACATCTCATCAGGCAAAAGGAAAAAAATTGCATGCCTGCACTAGCCCCATCCCTCCCACTAAAAAAAAAAAGTCCACCAAAGTTTGGGAAAACGATAATGATGCAGTTTGCTGCTGAGTTAATGGTAGATTTTGGTCCTTTATTTTTGGAAAAAATAAAAATAAATAGATGTCAATTTTTCACCTAATAGTGGAGGAAAGGGGTGCCAACAGAAAACTACAGCAGTACCAAAGCACCATGTGCTTTTCCTTGCAGACAGCAATTTTAGGAGAATCCCTCGTATAAAAAGAAATAGCAGTTCTTTATTACAATGCTTCAGGCAAGTAACTACAATTACAGTTTCTAATCTCCTCTCCTGATTCATTACTCTTCTTCTACAAGTCTATGACATCTCTTTCACCCTCCACAGGAGCCTGTTTCATCCTTTATCCTCGTGAAAGATGGGTTTAAGACATGAAAGGTAAGGGAGAAGGACGGCCAAAAACTTTACAAATTGAAGGAACCTCAGGCTTTACATCTTCTGATAATGAGGAAAAGGAACAAACTTCAAAACATATATGCATGCAATTTACAGGTAAGAAAATAATGTTCATCAGTAATCGCTCCAAATAAAATGCATATTATGGTATCTCAATAACATGAGCTTGAGATTGGGGGAAACGAATAAGTTATTCATGTAAAATAATCCTTACCTGATGCTGTTCACGAGGACCAAAAGAAAAGGTTGAAAGAAACAGCCCAAGAATCAACAATGGTGTAAGCCAATTCTGAAATTGCTTCATGAATGTTTCTTGAAAGTTCTCGTGATCGTCAGAGTTTGAGTCCTCTAAGAAATTGCAAAACACAAGTTAGATATAAGGATCCCTCTAAAAGGAAAATTTATTTAACATCAAGAACCATATGATTGAAAGTGAAATAAAAGCCTCATCAATGGGCACTCAAAGCCTTAAGATACAGAAATTTCACATCCCTTTTAATTGCTTGAATAGAATCCCCCTTCCCCGTCATTACATCATCATGGTAATGCCAGTTGCTGCATGACCTTGACGGTCTTCTTTCTTCTTTTATTTTTTTGGTTACCGGTCTTAACTCAATTCATTCTCTAACAATTGTACCGTATAGTAAACCCTTTGTGTTGTTAATTTTGTTCCCTCTTCCCAGAGTCAGTAGTAACAGATTTCTTCAAGCACATTGGCTACCATTTACATCGAAGTTACACAGGAGTCCAAGACTTCTTCAACAGATGCAAGGTTCTCAAAAGGTGAATGCAATCTCAAAAACCTATGCCCCAATTGTATCAAATCTTCCTTGCCTCCAATGCTGGAGTTATAAGATGTATTCCTACTGACAGGATCTTTACATGGAAGAATCCATCAAGTTTCAAAATCATGGCTTGAACAAGCAACAACCATTCTGAGATGGGAAGCTTTTGGCAAAACAACTACTAAATGAGATAGGAAGCATTAATGGATAGATAAAATGAATCCAATCCGCAGGCATAGCAAGATTAATTTTCATGTAAAGCAACATGTGCCTGAGATATAGTTACTATCATTGCCTGACAAAGGCCCTTCAGTTCTTAGTGAAGTACACTGCATGCTGCTTGAGATGTAAATAATACAGGGATGATTGTGTTTGTTGAAAAATCCTCAGTTAATGGCAATTTCATCACCAATTATTGAAAAGCAATAACCATGGGGATAGTGAATTTTCTGAGGGAAAGAAACATCCCCATACAGTGTTTTCTGCTGAGTCCTGCACTTCAAATTAAAGTTCAGGCTGGCAGATTTTGGTAGCTATTTAGCATCCATCTAGTGTTTTCTGCATCTATTTAGTATTTACTAATGAGGTCAAAAACAAGGTTCCAGACTATCAATCGATCAACAAGATGTCTATGCCATGGAAAACAAGCTGAAACCACTATGAAACAAATGGAAAGGGAGTGCAGCAAACATTATGATAAAGAGAATCTGTTAATTATATACATCCCCGTCAAATGCTTAATCCAAAATAACTTTGGCCCAGTAAACTTGTCCATCAGATGATCTCCAAGCACCCAGTCGATATCAAATCTACCACAATCTCTCTTATAGAGCCTGCTATGATCTTCACCTTCATCTTTTTGCCTCCTAAAATGCTTCCTTGAATGGAGATCGTTCACCAAATAACTTTTCCATTTCAAGTAAATTAATCAGCTTACAGGTTGCCAAATATCTGCCAGTCTCCAATAGTTCCAAAGAGTTCGCAAGTCCCTCTTCAACTAAATAGCAGTCTCTTAATTGTGACCCTCCGAATGCAATCCCGATTCAACCACAAACAAAACGCAAACACTGTATCTAAAAAAAAAAACCATTTACCTTTCGACTCCGATCCCTGCTCATTTCCTTTGGGCATTTCCTTCTTTTCCTTCGGATAGAAGTTCTCATAGTCTGCATATAAACAAAGAGCATGCACAAATCTTAACACGTAATCTTTAAAAAGGACAACAAGAGGCTCCAGAAACTAAAATTATGATAAAAACTTACTCCTTTTCTTCGGAGCTTCGTTGGAGAAAAACCTAATAAATTTAGGGTTTGCGAGCGTACGATTTAAATCCGACAAACAATCTTTCTTGTGAGCGCCAATTAAAGCTAAATAACTCCTTAAAAGCCCTATCTTCGCATCCAACGGATCAACATACTCGCTGGCATAAGAGGTTCGCAATAGTCCTTCATTGACCAGCGCCGTCCGTCCTTGTCGACAGCCATTGATTACATTCTATGCCCATAAGACACAGCAGACAGTGTTCAAATTAAAAATAACTCAACCAATGAATTCGCTTGCAAAATCAGAATTGACTTAGCTCTCAAAGAAAGGCCTACTTACCCTTGCTCGACTTGAAAGAGAAAGGGATCGACTCTGCTTTGAAAAAATCATTCTATTCTACAGGGAGGATAAAAAATTGATAGATCTAACAAGATTAGCAGCGTATTCGTTGTCGACAAATTTCTGTTTGGTACAACGAGATCGTAGTCACCATTGCTACGGCGTTCAAGAGGGACAATGTTCCGTGGACGGATGTAGTGGATAACCTCTCTTTTTCCGCAATGGGTCCGGCTCAGGGGAGTCAAATATATCTTAGGGATGAAGTCCATTACCTCCAAAATCTGATAACTTCAACGCCGTTAACAATCATTTATAAATCTTTTTTTAGTTTACATTCATTATCTTAAGTTTCGAATCAAACTAATCCATTAACACAAATAATTTATAAAAAAATTTAAATTATTTAAATTTTAAATGAATGAACAAAAAAATTACTAATTTTTAAATATGAGACATCTATTCTAATTATTGTGTACGTATTTGTCCAATCGACATTGTTGCGTTCCAGATTTCGGGGTCCGGTACAATATAAGTGTTTAAGGGTATGAAAATGTGAAGAGGGAGAGAAAGACACCGAATTTTACGTGGAAAGCATACTCTTGAATGATGAGGAAAAACCACGATGCTCTGGGCATTTGAAAATATTTCACTATGGGTAGAAATCTTATAAAATACAAGCTTTGGGAGTGTTTTTCCTTTTTCTTCTTAGTTTCTCACCTTTGAAAGTTTTCTCTTTTGGAAGCTTTAGAGCCTTCTTTTCTTCTTGTTCGAAAGAGGAAAAAAGATCCTTAGCCATGAGCCTTTGTTAGGTATTTGTAGGGAAAATTTGTGTCGTTGGGGAGAGGACACGTGGCAGCTGACGTATAGTCGGGAGGTTTTCCACTTGTCCTATCGGTCACGCCCGGCGCGTGAGGAAGCTGTCCGCCTGCCCCGCTGGCCATGTCAGGCGTGTCGGCGTG
>JAOVVI020010750.1:0-12945 GCA_028571085.2 Nepenthes alata
TTAGGCTTTGTAAATAAAACCCTCCCCCCCCCCCACCAAACCCCAAAAAAAAAAAAGAAAAAAGTAGAAAGTACAAGAAATTCTAACCTAAAAGTAACGATTTCATTACTAGTTTCCCATCTTAGTCCTTCAGAAAGTTCCAAGCCTAAAAAAGAATCATTGCAGATTCAACACACCTTTCGCGATGCACATTTACAATTTGCTATTCACCAATCTAATATCCCTTTAATTGTCTAGTGCCTACTGGAGCTTATAGTACTGTGATGCGAACCGATTTCCAGGTCAAAGCAAATATACTCTGGAAGTAGCCAGTAATACCTTTAGTTATGCAAGCCAGATTATCTGAAATCTGGCTAAATATTATCATGATAGCATTAGAATTTGTTATACTTAGTTGTTAGAATCTAATACATTTAATTTACAATTTGCTAATCATAGATGCATTACCTTTGATTGCACAATGCCTAACCCTCAGGTAGTCTGGTACTTGTTAGAGTTCACTCTCTTCAAGGATCAAGGACAAATATGGATATTATCATGATATTATCTATTATAAATATAAATAATGAGATGCCATTTGTGGTTCTACCTTCATATTTCCATGGGCAATTGTACTTGAACAAGTTCTCTACTGAATGATAACTGATTAGAGTAGCATAGATGATGATGTCTATATTTTTTGGGTAACCTAAAAAATGAGCTACAGCATAGAATAATGAAAATATTTGTTAACTAGTCCGCTTTGAAACTGAGTGAACACAGCATTTGTGAAACTAGAGGAATTTACTACTTTTTTGTTGAATAACAAGGCATGTTGTCAAACCACTATATGGCTTTTGATGCTAGTATTCTTTTTCAGATATGCAGTGGTAATGCATACTTAATGATGAAAACTAATGGCTTGGTGTAACCGAATGTATGATGTACTAATATATATATATATATATATATAACGGAATCCAATAGAAAAGTGCAATAAAAATGCATTGAGTTTTAATGCTTTCTCCACTCAATTACATTGCACTATGTTCTCTTCACATTCAGCTAAAGATGGCATTGAATCAATCAATGTGTTCAACATTCAAAGTGTATGTGTTTTCTTTGAAACAGTATTTCCTGGACCTCAAAGTTTTATACATGAATGCACACAGATCATGATTGAATGATATGTATTCATTATCTTCTCCTTCCTTAGAAAGGTGGCATCATGGAAGTTTCTTGCTTTCCGAGTGAAGAGTCCTAATAATATTCTCCTTTCTGTTTCTATTCAATGCAAGACAGATGAGTAGCAAAATCGATGCTAAGAGAAAAGAAGCTCAGCTGCTCGACACGTTTGATTATGCATGGAACAAAGTCGGGAACAGCAGACGCCGCCCAAACGACATTCTCCAGAAGATCGATGAGATTTCATCGAGGACCATTCAGCTTCCCAGAGTTGTCAAGAAGCTGCAAGCTCTCAGTCAGAAACAAGTGGGCATCCCAATTAAAGCAAGCCAGCTGCCACTGTTAGAGGACAAGCATTGCGGCTACGGTTACGACGAGAGCTACAATCTCTTTTCTCGAGTATTCAAATTTGGCCGATCACACCCAAGATTAGCTTCTGATCAACTCGGTGTTCCTGAGGACTTCACTGTAACTTTTTTCTGTCGTGCGACCTTAAGTGATGGATCGGTTTGTACTAATCACCCTGTTGAAGGAAGAAAGAGGTGTGCTGAGCACAAAGGGAAGAGGATCAATGGAGTGAATTCAAGGCCAATAATGAGTGATCTGGGCACTCACAGCACAATCTTACGGTCTAAAACTTTTAGTTTTCATGAATCTGACAAGATCGAAGATCAAGATCTTAGCTCTGTTGACGTGAAGCTTCCCTTAACTGTCACTGCACATCACGCTAACAATGACGTCTCCACCATTTGTGGCGTGATCTTACCTGGTGGCTCTCCATGTAAACAACCACCTGTTCCGGGGAGAAAAAGATGTGAAGAGCACAAAGGAATGAGAATTACACCATCCATCCTTAAGTTATATACAGAAGAGAAATCACATAGCTATGAGTTAAAGCCACAACCCTCCACACCAGTGAGATCCGTCCCCTTAAACGACTGTGATAATTTCTGCGGGGTAATTTTAAGTAATGGCAGCATTTGTCGACAGCAGCCTGTCGAAGGACGAAAGCGATGCACAGAACATAAAGGCATGCGAGTTGATGGGTATATGTCTAAGCCAACATCGACGAATAAATCCCTTGAATTTAACTCAGCCATTGGATCTGCATGCCCCTTTTCTTCTCGAGCATCGTTTGTTAGTTCAGCATTTGATTTTCCGCTGCTTTGTGGTGTTGCCTTAGCTAATGGGTCATACTGCAGCAGGCAGGCGGTTCAAGGGAGAAAGAGGTGTTGGCAGCATAAAGGCATGAGGGCTTGATACTTCACTAACTGGTCTTTGGCTATGAAACTATTAAGACCAAACTATTAAGACCAGAGCCTTTGGCTAAGATATGATATCATGCTTTTATTCTTGTCCTCTTACGAGTATGTTCTGATTTAATGTATTCTCCATTGGAAGTGTATACTTTGATGAGTATATACTTGAATAATAAGTTAATGGTGGAATAATTTGTTGTGGATTTAGAATGTTGATGATTGTTGCATCTTTATGCTTTGTCTTCTTTTTTTTTTTCACTTTTTAATTAGCTTTCTAACTGATATAAGAAAAGAGTGTCTAAAATGATTTATACATATAAATTGTAGTAGGCCTCATGAAAATTATTTGAGAAAAGAGGAGTTAGTTGTGATTAGGAAAAAAATATAGATGTAGATTCATTGAAAATGACTTAATATTACTTTTACTCTTGAAAGATATTATACTAATTAAAATAATATAAAAAAGTGTATTAATATAATTAAATTTATTTAATAAGAATTATGGCATTATTATTTTTTATAATAAGCTCTCGGTATAATATGTTGATCTCAAGACTCATTGCAACGAAACTATGAGGGAAGACATTAGAGTTTGAATAATGACCAAACAAACAATGGTATTTTAAAATGTAATTTTGATAAAGTTACAATTTGTAATTTTATCAAAAGTGTTATTTAGACTTTTTTTTATATAAAAGAGAAAATCAAGCTAAATTTGTCTTAAAATAGATCTAGAATAATGTATTGAAAACTCAAATATGCTTTTAGAAGATTTGATTTTTTTTTTTTTTTGGTGAAAAAAATTACTACCTCTAGCCTCTTTAAGTGGCAACCTCCAAAAAAAAAAAAAAAAAAGGGTGAAGAGCCATCCAAACCTCTAGAGCATCTGAACATCGTAAGTGCAAAAAAGCATCCAACATTATGCCATGATTATGCTATGGAATATATATATTGAACTCATTTAATAATAATCTTATCCATTAGAGTTATCATAATAAAATTTTTACCCTTAAAAATATAACAAGACTACCAATTCTCCAAAAAAGAGATCTAATATACTTTCTGTGCAGCTAGAGACACCCTTCTATTCATCCACGACTGTAAGGAAGTGGATGCAACACCAATGTGACTCTAATGTTGGATGGTGGTTCACAACAACACTACTACTATAGAATTCCACTGATATTTCCTTAACCTTAACACTCAATTTCATCCATTTCTTCATGGGAGGGAAGATTCTCCTCATCACTCCCATCACTCAAATCACCCAGTGTATAGGAATCCTTGTGAAGGCTGAATTTGAGGAACTTCATCTCCTTTCTCCCAGCACTCCGCTGCCCTACTTTCCGTTTTCGCTCCCCACCCATTTTGGTCGAGTTCATAGTCTCGGCAGCTGCCAGAAACGCAGCGCTTGCATCTCTCTTGAGTGTGTTGTCATCCTCGTGTTTGATCTCCTCCTCCTCCTCATCCTCCTCCTTGTCTTTATTCTCTTCTCCCTTGTTATCAATGTAAAAGAAGACATCAGCTTCTGCTGTCTCCCCTTTGACCTTGCCCACTGGTTCCTCATGCTTTGCTTTTGAGAAGTCCAGAGATAACTTACGGCATAATCTCAAAATGCTATCGTCAAGTATTCTTACCCCATGACTCTCGAGTTTCAGGAGCCACCCTGCATAAAAATAGACCAAAAGATATTAAGCGGTGAGAGATCGAATGCATGGGAAGCTATCTCGACAAGTCAAAAATGTGAGTATCGATGTTTTTGGCAGGCAGAGTGTTCTTCTGTTTGATCTCAGGACCTGTCATTTCAAAGGTAGGTTCTTACCCAACAGCCACCACAAAGGTGTTTACCTTCTAATGTTGAAAAGCAAAAGTAAATACAAAATCTTTCTTGCATTTGGTTATGACGACCCATGAAATGAATATCAGCCAAAATATATATCTATGAGCCTCATGAGACTTATTTTTAATGTTGTGACAAAATCATGATATCTCTTAGCATCGACAATATATCACAATCATGGATAAAAATATTGATGTCAGTTGCAGTCATATTAATATCGGCCATATTAGACAAAACATATTGGTATCAGATATATCGGAAGGAAAAAGATTTTTAAAAAACGTACACTTACAAAACTGTATCAATAGATACATCGCAACATATCGCCAACATAAAAACAAATCACAATGTTGTCACAATATCAGAAAATATCATATCGGAGTATCCAATATTGATATATATCAATTGATATATACATTAATAATTGTAATATATCAGCCAATATAATAGATATTTGCCCACATTTTTAGTTGGAAAAAAAATTTCCATACAATACTAATATATATCACTCTATACAATTGCGACCAATACGATATTTTCATCAATGATGGGATCCCAACCTCTAGGTTTGTATTCTATCAAACATCTTCCCTAATGATCACTTTTACTCCATAAACAACTAACCAAGCAAAATACACATAACTTGTTTAGTTTTAGGAGCAATGTTTCGGGGGATCAACGTGACACTCATTTATCCATTTTCACTAATGGGGCCATATATAGATAAATGGGATGCCACATCAACCAATGATATATCCAAAAAACTTCTCCGAAACTGTAAACAAAATTGTGTATGTAAAAAAAAGCTATCAACAGAGTCTAGGCTCACTTAGAAAGGCTTTAGGAGAGGATCCAACTGGTGAACTTTCTTTTGCTCCCAGGCCAATCCTACTCGCAGCAAGCTTGATAATTTGCGAAGGTAAGCTAGACGAAGAAAAGGCATTTATGTAAGCAATAGCTTTGCTTTGATCACCCTCCAGCCTGATTGCAATAAAGTTGATGTGAATGACAAATAAAAGTTTGACCAAAAGTATCTAAGTAGAGCAATGCTATATGTTGTTTTCTAAAAAATAATAATAATAAATCTACATTCATCTAATTCAGCAAACTTGAGCCGTGTTTGGAAAAGACAAAGTAAAAAATATATTTTTTTGACCTTAATTTTAGAAAATTAGATTTTAAGATAAAATTTACACATCAAAATTGAGGTAGAAAAACATATTTTCTTTATACTTGTGTTTTTTTACAAATGATATTCCTAATTTACTGAATTTGATTAATGTAAGTTAAATTAAAAAGAAAACAAAGTTGAATGATGGGTGTGATAAAAAAAGAATTTCCCATCTAATTAATGTTGATTACCTAGATAACTCAACAGCTTCATGTGTGATGATCAGCCTCATCACAGCAAAACTTCTCAGGAACTCGGCAGATAACTGAGTCTCAGTAGAAGTATTAAGAGAAGAGTATTCCACCAATATCAGGACATCATAGAGAACTTTCCTTAGTATGAGCTGATCCTCAGAACTCTGTTGTGAAGTAAGTTGCATGAAAATGTTACAAATTCCATATTAGGAAAGCAGAGAGTAAATTGCAACTAAGAGCATCTATCTAAGTGCAATTATGGTTCTCCCAATGGGGAGATTCTTATATTCACCTAATAGTTAAAATTAGAAATTGGATAGATAAATGTTATAGATTACATTAAGTAATTCAAATGACTATTTAATATCCAATATTCATCCGTCAACTCCTAATTTTGGAGATTTAGTGAATATGGACGCCTCTCCACTGGGGGACTATAGCAGTTCAGCATCTATCAATATATGAACAGCAAATGATCTATTGATTTAATGCTTTGGAAAGAATATAACATCAATTGGATAAGCCCCTAGCGGAAGAAGATAAACAAGCTCCACAAGAATCTATTCACATCGATTGCTAATTACAGTTTATCAGCTCCACAAACTTAAGAAGCACTGACCGAGTAGGTGGCTTCAGAGAAGAAAATACCTAGAATTCTAGATCAACTAGTAATTATGACACAGGGCTAATATTACAAGCAATATAAACTATGGGGAAAAAAGATGCAGTACCATTTTTTCTATTTTCCTTTTCATCCTATAATAGGCTCCATGGGTGAAAGCATAGATATTGGTATTAGTCACAGCCAAATTAGTAATCAATCATATTGGGTGATCAATACTGGTATCAGACGTTGTGGAAGAAATCTTTTTCTCATGGCCATGCTAAAAATAATTTATATAGTAAAATTTGACTATTTTTAATCATTTATTTATCTATTTAAAAAATTTTAATTAATTTTATCAAAACTAATCTTAAGTATTCTTCTAGGTTATTGAAAAATACTCACAAACTTTAAATCTATACATGTTTTATACTTCTACTAAATGTAAATTTAGGCTCTTAGAAGATATCAAATTTTTAAGTATATTAAAACGCGTGGATTCAAACTTTCAATAACAAAAAAAATAAAAAAAATAAAAATAAAAATACTGTAGATACATATTAGTCAATATATTACAATTTCACTAATACTTTGACATATCAAAATATTTGCCGGGTATCAGGAAACATCAATCTAGGGCCCTCCTGACACCAATATAAGTTGGCAATATTTGAAATATGAGTCAATATTTTTATCCATATTTCCTCCTCCAGTAAATGGGCTTCAGCTCATCAAGACAAACAGGATACATGTCAATGGACAGAGAGTCAACCTACCTCAATATCCCAGTACCCATTTTTGGCTGTCAATGGCAGGCTACAAAGTTAAACACGCAAATCCACATTGACATCTTAAAAAAAAATAATTGCATTTCCCTTCATAATTATGATCATTAGAAAGGATTATGACAATGCAGGTCCATCAAGCAAGCCCCAAAACAGATAAGCAATTACGATGCTTCACCAGCTTGTTCAAGGTGGCTGCTTATAGTCTTGAAGGTCAATAGCTAAAACAGGGAAATTTATACTCGGCTATGCTTTCACAGGAAAACACATATAGAAGAAAGAACGTTGTTTATCAGCTGGGAGCATTCCACAAATACTGATGTAACCTCCATGAAATCACCAGTACAAACTCAAACAACTGCCAAACACTGTCGTCACCAAAATCCTACTACCATGGAATGAAATATTGACTGACATATATTATTCTCATCCCTTCAATACTATTTTCCAAGACATGACAAAATCGCGATATATCACCGTATCGACAATTTATTACAATATATCAGCCGATACACTCAATATTTTTCAATATATCAACAGATATTTTCCTCCATATTCCAATTGGAAAACAAATATGTCCAATACCAATATATATCACTTGATACTGTCACGACCAATATAATATTTTCATCCATGACTACTCCATTACCACACAATGTAACCAGACTTTCCACTTGCCTCTTGATTTACCAACTAGAAGGGGAAATGGGAAAACAAGGAAAATAG
This sequence comes from Nepenthes alata, assembly GCA_028571085.2. Classification (NCBI taxonomy): domain Eukaryota; kingdom Viridiplantae; phylum Streptophyta; class Magnoliopsida; order Caryophyllales; family Nepenthaceae; genus Nepenthes; species Nepenthes alata. The sequence continues at coordinate 7,744 of JAOVVI020010750.1, forward strand.
AAGCCAGTGCAACAGGCTCTGGCAGAGCACATTTTGGGAAGGCACTTTCACATTGCAGAGAGGTCATTACAATTACAACCCGTGGCTTTAGCTTATAACAAAACAACTTTACTATTACACCATGGCTCAACCTTTAACTATCATGAAATCTTCAGTTCTTTTGCAGTTATGAACAGAAAAGCTTTCATTAGCTAACCCAGAAAAACTATTCCTAATTTCTTTCAAGTCATTCCTGCTACAAACGGGTTTTTTTTTTTTTGGGGGACAAATTGTTTACGGTGTACAACAGATGAACAATAATAGAACTAGTTATTATAGCAAGAAATGTGCTGCAATTGTACTCACCAGTAGCGTTGTCACAGGCAAAGTTGGCTCCAGCAGCATTCCTAGAAGCATTTCTGTTGCATCAAACATGATATTCTTCAAGATCACAAAGCATGTCCATAACGTATCGGATGAGTCAGGACGTGTCCAGAGCTTGTTCAAAACGTTTTGGAATAAAAAATAAATTAATTAACACATGTCTGAACATGTGCAACACGTGTCCCAACGTGTCCGGGATATATCAGTATCCGATACGTGTCTGACAAAGACACTTTGAGTCCGAAAGAGTGTATGTGCTTTCTAGGAAGAACATGATAAACAAAAAGACATGAAAGAAGATGCCTTATCCAAATAATTCAGAAATCCATTTGTAGGGGGAAAGAGAAATTATAAAACAGAGAAATAAGTAAGACATTCCTGAGGACAGGTCATTCTGCATAAACAAAGTTCAAGACTTACAAGCAGAAACAAACAAGAACAAAAATTTAGGCATGTTCCATCTTTTGGGAAGGATTTATGCATGTTAATTGAGAAATCACGACAGTCAGAAGTACCAAAATCTAAATAATAATGGAGCACCAAACAAAAATTAGTGCATGAGTCATTTGCTTCATATCAACTGGTCTAAGTACAGAAATTCCAATTTGCAAAGCTTATCCAGCATGGTTAGTGATAAAGCAGCATGAATCTCTTCAACTATGCAAGCAAAATTATTTAAAGGTTTTACCATGCTCCTCCCTCCCCAACCAACAAAATAAAAAAGATTCTTTATCGAGGAAGGTAGAGAATGACATAAATATACTTGTATAATACCATAAATAAGAAACATAAATATAAATTGCTACACTGCAATCCATTACATAGGATGAAAATCAACAGTAATTGAATGGTCACATATCTAGCTTATTTCCAAACAAATTGAAAATTTTTTTCTTGTATGCGAAATCTTTTACTTCTGTTCTCATAATATAAACACTGTTTCGGATTCCCGCACCAACAACAAACTCAGAATCTAGCAAGCAGCTGTAATTGAGATGGAAATGAGCGCCATTGCAGTACAACATGGTGGACAAACAATATTTCATGTACCAAAAACTAATCTGACTATGAATTTTACTTCACAAAAAAAAAAAATTCAACAACGAAAGGAGAAAGCAACTAACCAAAAAAGTAACGATTCTGAAACCCAGATATTGCAGCAACAGCCCAACTCTTCAGTTCTTTCTCCAAGTCTGATTTCACAACTACACTACGAAAACTTAAGCACATCCTCAGAAGAAACACCTCTGCTATAACAACTCCAGCTAACTTACCGACATCACATCCACCTACGACACCAATCCGATCCCGAATTTCATCACTTAGTAATGGGAAAAATAATCTCAGATTCTCACTTTCTTCTGCATTGTTATGCAGCCAAAGACACACTAGATCCCCCAACGGCCTAATCAAGCACAAAATACCATCACCTTCACCTGAATTCTTACAGCCACATACGCTTACAAAACCCAAAACGGCATTTACTAGCGACCTAATGCCTTCCATCATTTTCTTCTCTCTCTTAGAACTCAAGCCATTGTCCCGCAGTTTAACAGCCATCCTATGCAACTTGAACACTACAGGAGCAAGGAGAGCAACACTTTTCATAGCATGACAAGAAGCGGAACACGCCGATATCAGCTGAAACAAATCTTTCACTAGTGAAATTTCAGTCAAAATTCCTTCTTTTGATGAATCAAAGCAATAAAATTTAAGGGCAGAGTAAACCCATAATGTTTCAATTGGCGGGTCAGCCTTCTTTTGCACTAACTCGTAAAATTTGTCCACGAAGTCAGAGCAGTTTATATCTTTCTTCTCCAATGAATCTAAGAGGCTCTGAATCGATTGGTTTAAGGCGATTTCGTAGTTTTCGGATACGTAGAGTTCGATCTCCAGTGGGTTTGGCGGTGTTGTGTGTTCGTCCAGGGATGGCGCCATCTTTGATTTGCTCTAATAGACAAAGAAGCTCCTGAAAATATCAAAAAATTACAAAAAAAATAAGTTCTGGCTGAATTTCAATCGTGTGGGAATGAGCGAGGTCACTGTTAACGGTTTAGGGTTTATGCTCTTGCACGGTTTCCGGCGGTTTTGATAGGGCCATTTTAGGAGCCGGGAATTTTAAAATTAACATTAATTTTTAAATGTTAAATAATTATATTTATTAAATTTTTTAAATAGTAAATTTTATATTAAAATTTTAATTTAAATGTATTATTAAAGAAATACTATCCAACTTATTTTACAAAAAAAATATAATCCCAATATCTGCCATTTTAATGGGACAAACCTTTGGACTTTCTTTTCATAATTAATAATTAGTAATTTAAGAGATTTGTCTTTAGAGGGGATTATTAATTTATGGGCATTAGTTATACACATATATCTTTGTATGAATATACCAATAGATTATATTTTTCTATATAAAAAAATGAATTATTAAGTTATATAATAGCATAATTATTTGTTTATTTTTTCATATTCAAGTTTGTTTTTACTTATAAATAGTATAAGCTTATTAAGAAATTAGCTTTAGTTAATGAAAATTTTTATCTTACTCATATCAAATGGATTCCAAGAGCTATCCTTCTATAAGAGAGGTTAATTTAATTTCTCCTAATTAAAATTATTTGATATTAATTAAATAATTATATTATTTACTATTAAAAAATATTATATAATTTTTCTTTTTTAAAGAAATATTAATCCCTTTCGTCAAATATTAATAAGATGATTGTCGTTCCTTTAATGGGATAAAAACCCTAATTCCATATTAAATAGAGCCTTATTGATTATATTTTGGAATTTTTATTTTTTTTGTTGTTAAGAACAATTAATTCTTTTTTATGAATAATAAACATTTAAATTAAAAATATGAAATATTGAGTATAAAATAAAATAAATGGTCAAGAATACATTTTAATTATGTAATTCATACTGCTGCATATTTTTAAAGTATTCAATTCAATATTAAATGATGACTTCTTAATTTATTTACAAAATAGATCATCTCACCCAACAATTTCATTACACATTATAATCATGATATGACATTAAATCCAAAATTGATAGCTTACAATCGTTTTTCTAGGGTCATTATATTATGACATTTTTATATAAATATAATATTTTTTACATATTTATATTAATAAATTTATATAAAAATAAATAATTAATTAAAATATCACATCAATGATACTAAATTGGTCACGTTATGCCAGCACAAAACTAAGTAATGGGCCACCCATAAGCTTTTGTGCCGTGTCAACATAATTACATCTCAAGCTATGCCTAATATAATACGATTTCTATAGATTATTGCCTAACATGATACTAAGCTAGTTACAAATGTATCACCTTATGATATTAAAATAAAAATGTAGCACTAGATATATGCGCCTGACATGACACTATCTCGACCCACGTCTAATATTAAATGAAAATGTAACTAAGTTTAGTTACATCTCGGGCCGTGTCCAATACGGTACTATTTCAATAAATCTCTACCCAATGTGACATTATGTGTAACGTCCCCGGGCACCCGCTTGCGTGATATTGTCCGCTTTTACAGCCACACAGGCTCCGCACGATTTTGTTCCTGGCAGACGGCCTCCACCGCCCCCAAAATGCGTCACACAAGGAAGAGGTATACACGCCCTTATAAAGACACGCTTCGTTCCCCTCTCCATCCGATGTGGGACATCACACTATGCTTAGTTGCAAATGCATGCCCTCATGACATTACAAAAAAAAAACATATTGCACTAGATATATATGCAATTTGTATGCACTTGGATTTTTTTTCTTTTTTCTTTTTTCTAAATGATGCTTTTAGTTTAAGAACTCATATTGAATCAAAGTAAATTAAATCACATATATATATATATATATATATATATATCGATACAGATAGACATACAAATATATATATATATATATATATACACACATAATAATTAGAATTTTTTATTATAATTAAAATGTATCATCTTACTTATTTTTTCTACATTTTTAAATCAGCTTTCAATACAAAAGTTTTAATGAGTTTCTAGACGTAAATTGTTAAACAAATTAGAGTGTCACCTTATTCAAGTATTCGAATGAAAATAGATTCAATTTTTATTACTCTGAATCAAGATCCTACATACCATAACAAGCAAATAAGATGTAATATGAATATGAGATTCGTTTCGCAATATATTATCCGATACTTAAATTGATAATCTTTTATATGATAAAAAAAGGTAGGAGAAAAAAAATACGTAGATATAAGTAGATGGAAATTGGGTGTTTGATGAGGAATTGTGCTTCGTGGGGTGCGTTCAAAAGAGAGAGCAACTTTTGATGTGTTGCACCCATAAGTGAGAGTGACTTTGAAAAAGATGCACTCATAGAGAATAGTGACTTTGTTTTCTTATTTGGATAATTGTTTGTCAACATGTTCATCTGTCTCGATGCCTGTTCCGGTTCTCCTGTGAAGGAGAGAATATATTTATAGTAAAAGGTGCCGATTTAGCAGTTTTTTGGGCATTATGTCTCTACAATTATAAAAAATGTTAATTGTGTAACCGTTATCTACATTCATCGGTTAAACTGTTACTATTTTTGATAGTTGGATTGACGTGATAATAGTCTGTAACAGTTCATTAATTATATATTAATAATCATTTATTGTCGAATGGGTCGTGTCATGCCTTTTAGGCCAACTGCCTAGCCTTTGGTTCTTGAATTCATAAGGATTTCTGATGGACCGTTATTATTTAGGCTTTTTATTTCTACACATTGGATTTTGGGTTTGTTCGTGTATTGTGGTATATTTTACGATTAAATTATTAATTTTTT
>JAOVVI020010751.1:2002-12945 GCA_028571085.2 Nepenthes alata
TTTTGTTCTATACAAGTCCTAACAGATCACATTTATTCTGTATACGTCATGAGAATACTAATTTCTAATTTGATGTCTGCATTATTCTAATATACAATTTGAGTACATGATTACCATTGATTTCTGATGAGATCCTAATTTGGGTTGTGATTGGAATGTATTTAGATATTGGATTCAGCTGAATGTAGGCATTTGGATTGTGTATCGAAGGCTTATGGTTTTACCTTATTATGTGAATGAGTTGTATTATTTGGTTATTTTTCTTACAACTGTTTTTATAGTATATTATATTTATATTGTCTGGACGATTATCCGATGAGATATTGAGTAGATTTTGATTTGTTTGGTTCTATATATTTTATTTTTCTTACCTAAATTTTAAAATTTTATAATATACTAAATTTTTATTTGATTTGAAATTATAAAGAAAAAAAGAAAATAATAATATATTATTATTATTATTATTATTATAAGGGGGAGTGTGCGAAGGAAGGTAAGAAAAGGGAAAGAAGAAAGAGGGAAAGAGAGAGGGTGTGAGGAGCAACCGTTACCGTTGCCATCGCCGGATGAGTCGATGCTAGGATTGAAAGCCGAAGAAGCTCTCTCCATGATTTACCCTCCATTTTGTGTGTTGATATGAGTAGAGGAAAGAATCGCGAGCTGAAGCAAAATGGCCGCCGCCATCGTCGGAGAAAATGGGTGAATTTGAGTTGAGTAAATCCTTCCATTTTTCTTGTAGATGTTGATTTTGGAGTTATGTGTACTGATTTTGAAAGAAATTAGTCAAATCGTAGAAAATGGGTTTGAGGCATAGTAAAGAGAAGGAAAGTTATTGTCAGGTTATAGCAATCGTGGTCGACGCTTTTGCTCGTGTTGAAGCCGTCATTGATGAAGGATAAATATGAAGAGAGGTAGAGGAATGATGCAGCAGAAGAGAAAAAGGGAGGAGAGAGAAGGGGTGTGCGGGAAGCAAAGGGAGGAGCGTGTGATTGAGATATATCAGAACATCCTTTTGGCAAACTTGTTTAGAATAAAATTAATGCAAGAATTTATAACCCTCTCCTGTGGTTTGATTTCATATCTGATATCTTTATATGTGTATTTTATATCCGTATTTATATATGAAATTGGGCAGAGTCCAAGACCCAGTGGGTCCGTATGCGTGTAGAACCATGGTAGTCTGAGATCCTTGTGGGTCATTATATGTTTGGAGACAGGGAAATTCGAGGCCCTAGTAGCCGAAATTAAAAATTAGATAATCGAGTAGTTTCAAGCCTAAAATGTAGCAAATATTATAAATGATAGCATATTAGTTGCATGCCTAAAATATAACTGATATAATAAATGATGGTTGAATAGTTACAAACCTAAAATATAGCCGATATGATAAAAAATGGCCATATAGTTGTAAGCCTAAAATATAGCTGATATATTAAAAGATAATCAAGCAGTTGCACGCCTAAAATATATCCGATAAATGATTGCCAAGTAGTTACTGATTTAAAATGTAACAGATATGATAAATGATAACTGAGTAGTTGTATGCCTAAAATATAGTCGATATTAAAAATTTAGATTTAGACTTGGTTTTAGATTTAGATTGGCATCTATTATGGATGTGTAGTGATTTTGGTATATGTGGCATAGTTTAAAGTAGAATTTAGTTGTTGGCCTTGACATTTGATTCTATTTTTTCTCCTCTCAGTGTCGAAGGTTTGAATTTGCAGCAGGAGTTAGGTAGGATTCGGGGCAATATCGCATTCTCTTACTGAGCATTTCATCCCTACAATTATTTGAGAGTAAATCATCATTATTTTATTCGAATGGTAATCCGATGAGGTCCTGTGCGGGTTTGGTTTGTCAAGTCCTATATATTTAATTTATCACACCCAAATTTTTAGATCTTAATATTATTTATTGAAATTATTTAAAATTTTAAATATATAAAAAAATAATTAATCAAACCTATGAAGTTTCGAGTTCGTCACAGAAATGATATAAAAAAAGTCATAAGAATATGTTCCTTGGGTCAGCTTGGGTAGATAGTTGGGTGATTGTCTAGGTGGATAGGCGAAAGTTTTTATGGGTTGGTCGAAAACTTCACAGGGTAGAAAGAGATTTTGACCGGAAGAGAAGTGGGTGATGAAATGGGTCGATTCAAAACTTATAGGGTAGAAGGCAGTTTTGGCTGAAGGAGAGATAGTTGATGGAATGGGTCAGTCCAAAATCTCACCGGGTAGAAAGGGGTTTTAGCCAGTAGAGAGGTCATGGATGGAATGGGTGGATCAAAAATCTCATAGGATAAAATGAGATTTTGACTGACAAATGAGTAAGCAGTGAAGCAGAGATGTAAAAGAAGATTTGTCAAGATTGTAAGCTGCAAATAAAAATGAAGAAGCTTTTGTGAAGATTAGAGATGAAGCCCTCCTTGGATGAGCCGTCATGAAGTTGGACACGATTGAGCAAAGCCTCGAGTAATTTGATAAAAGTTCGGGAGCAAGTGAAGTTATCAATAGCAAGAGTTAAATTGGAATGATTCATGTTTGAAGGGAACGTTGAATATTCTCCACCTAGCGGAGCGGCGAGTTGATCATATGTCTCGTGCCTAAAAGAGTTAGTATAGGTGATTGATCAGAGTTGTGCAGTAGAAGCGTGTTGGCAGATGTCTCCAGTCACAAGATTTGATTTGAGATTTAAGGCAAAATATTAGACTTGTGATCCAATCCGAGTTTTGGTATGGATGCTCAAATTTTCTGAAGGCATCTTTAAGAAGTGGTTTGGAAGCGTGAAGATGATGTTCGGTAGACTGCTATGGTTATTTTGAGATTGAGATGCGTAAATTTTAGGGACAAAATTTTAATAAAGAAGGAAGAATGTAATATCCCAAATTTTTATTTAATTTAGAATTATAAAGAAAAAGAAAAATAATAATAACAATAATAATAATATATTATTATAGGGGGAGCGTGCGAAGGAAGGCAGAAGGAAAAAGAAAAGAAAAGGGAAAGAAGAAAGAGGGAGAGAGAGTGTAGAAGGAGTGGCCACCGCCATCGTAGGAGGAGTCGATGCTAGGATCGGAAGCCGACGAAACCCTCTCCGTGATTTACCCTCTATTTTGTGAGCTGGTGTGAATAGAGGAAGAAATCGCTAGCCGAAGCAGAACGACTGTCGTCATTGTCGGAGAAAACGGGTGAAATCAAGGTAAATAAATCATTTTCTTTTTCTTGTGGATGTCGATTTTAGGATTATATGTACTAATTTTGACAGAAATCAGTTGAATCGTGGAAAATTGGTTTGAGGCCCAATGAAGAGAGAGCAAGCAGTCACTGGCTAGCATGCGCCGCCATTGCCATCGTCGAATTGCTTCGCTGTGGTTGCCGTTGTCACCCATACTGGCGCTGCCGTCGGCGAAGGAGAAATGTGAAGAGAGGCAGAGGAACGACACGACGGGAGAGAGAAAGGGAGGAGAGAAAAGGGGCCCGAGCGAAGCAGAGAGAGTAGCACGCGATTTGGATACCACGAAATATCCTTTTAGCAAACCTACTTGGAATAAAATCAAGGCAAGTATTTGTAACTCTCTCTTATAGTTTGATTTATTATCTGATATTTTTATATGTATATTTTATATCTGTATGTATATATGAAATTAGGCAGAGTCCTGGACTTGGTCGGTCAGTATGAGTGTAAGATCATGATGGTCCAAGACCCTGATAGGTCGTTATGTATTTGGGGACATGAAAATCCGAGGCCCCAGTACCAAATATTGAAAATCATATGGCTGAATAGTTGCAGGCTTACAATGTAGCCGACATGGTAAATAATTATTGAAGAGTCGTAAGCCTAAAATGTAACTGATATGATAAATGATGGTCGAATAGTTGCAAGTCTAAAATATAGCCAATATTAAAATTTTAGATTTGGACTTTGTTTTGGATTTAGACTTGGCATCTGCTATGGATGTGTGATATTTCGGTATATGTGGCATAATTTAGAACAGAATTTGGTTGTCGGCCTTGATATTTGATTTTATGTGATCTCCCACTGATTTGCATGCACAATTTTATTCATGGCGATACTTGTGAAGCCTTTGGCTCACGTTTTCTATTTTTTCTCTCCCTCGGAGTAGGTGGTTTTGATCTGCAGCAGGAGTTTGAATAGGATTCGGCATAGTATCGCATTCTCTAATTGAATATTTTATCCTTACAACTATTTAAGAGTATGTCATGATTATTTTATCCGAACGGTTATCCGATAAGATCATGTGCGGGCTTAATTTGTCAGGTCCTACATATTTAGTTTGTAAGACCCAAATATTTGAGTTTCAATATTATTAATTTAAATCATTCAGAATTTTAAATGTACAAAAATAATAATTAATTAAACTTATAAAATTTTGAGTTGGTGATAGATATGAGCTATTTGGGCCTATAACCCATTTGTTCAAACCTCTCAATGGTCTATTTAATATTAATTATTCTTATTAGAATTAGATCATGACGGGACTCCATATTCTTTGAATTTGAATCTGATAGGTCAGTTAATATTTTTATTTTTTTAGATTATTCTTGGTTTCACTATACTAATCAAATGGGCCGTCAAATTGATATGACATCTAAAATATTTTAAATTCAAATCTGACATATTTTAAATAAATAACAAAATTAAATAATATTAATTTTTAAATTTATTTATATTTTATTTTATTTATTAAAATTAATTATATTATTTATAATTTATTCTATTTTAATAACTAAAATTTTCCCTTTGCATAATAAGAATCACATCTTTCCAAAGTAGCTTTAAATTAGAAAAAAAGGAACAAATGGTGGAAACTGAAGATGGTGGTACGTCTCAGATTCTACTTCCACAGATGCTCTTTATTTATTATTATTATTATTTTTTTGAAACTGTTTTTTTGCCTTTTTTTTCTTTTTAAATTAAAAATTATTTATATTTTTTTAAAAGTTTCATTATTTCTTTAAAAATTTAAAGTTATAATTCTAAACTTTGTAAAATTATTCAAAAAATACTTTTAGTATGAGCTATAAATTATATTTTTTTTGAAATTATTTTTCCACATGAAAAACAATTTTGAACGATATTATATTATAAAATCAAATAATAGAGATTTAACTATTTCTAATAATTAAAAAAATAATTAAACTTAAATATTTTTAAAATTTTAAAATAGTTAAATATCAATTATTTATATGTAATTAAATAATTAAGATTATAAAAATTAATGACCGCTTCATGGGCTCTATTATATCATTTATTTAATTACTATCCTTAATTATAAATTTATAAAAATATATGAATTTTAAATATAAATATATATTTATATATATATATATTAAGGACGGTGCAAGAAGGATTGATTTCCTCGTTTTTTAATAGAAATATTTAAGGAGTAGTTTTTTAATTATTTTAAAATACTTTTAGTTAATATCATTTTTATTTATTAACTTATTTATGTATGAAATTATTAATATTAATGAGTAAATAAAATATTACATTTTAAAAATATTTTCAAATAACTAAAATAATGTTTTTAACTCCACTTTTTTACATATAATTTCTCCAAAAAAATCAACTAGACTCTAAAACTTAATAATAATATCGTGCATGAGAATTTATATTAATTTTCTCAATGTAGCATAATGAATTTTTCTTTTTTATAAGGCCTATTTTATATACATAAATTATTTCATATTAATTGAGTAAAACTGATGGTATCATTTTAATAAGTGGAGAGAATCCTACCTTCAGTGTGCCCTTTTAGTAGACAAAATCATACGAGTGTGGCCATTGCAGTTTCCCAAAGAGAACAATTCGTCAAACAGGAATAGGTTCAACATCATAAAGCTTTTAAGTATAATGTCACATCTTCACTTAATTAATATGGAATAATCTTTTCTTAAAATGTTGGACTTTTTGGTCACTTTTTTGTGGGTATCATAATATACAGATAGTTATCGAAAGATTGAATGATATTCGTGCGAGGATCGATTGAGAGTCAGTCGAAGGTCAACAAAAGTGAACAAATTTTCACGCATCCGATCAAACGCTTGAGTGCCAATTCCAATGGCGTATGCACATGAGGCTCGCCCCAATGAGCACTCAAGTGCCGATTTCAATGGTGCTCGCGTTTGAGGCGTATTTGACGGGCGCTTAAACGTTGATTTGCAGTATAAAATTACGCCTAACGTGATTTTAGGTATTCCAAAATTATTTTTCTCATACAAAAGTGCCACACACAGAGAGAAGAGAAATATATTCGATATTTAGTTGTGGTCCAATTTGAGTTTCATTCTTTACTAAGATCGAGTACGCTATTTTAAAGTAAATTTTTAGAATGTATTTTATTTGATTACTCTTACTTTTTATTATAATTTCTCTAGTAAATTGTCAGGTGTGTTGTAGGATTGTAATTAACCATTTTTTACACATGATTATAGTGAAAGGATTTCAGATGAGATATTTATAATAAGTATTATTACTATTGTGAATTTATTTAAAATTTATCTCATGATTAAAATATCGTATATTATTATATTTTTTATACTTATAAATTTGGTGGTTGACATTTGACGGGGGGTTTCAGTCTTATTCCGCTGTGTCGGATTGTGTATATTTGAGTCAAATCTGAACGTAAAATGGATTCACTCAGGTCTTATAAAATCTAATTGCATAGTGAGTTGATGAGAAAACGACTCATCAATCTGCCCTTCAAGATCAACACAAAAGCAGCTACGTTCATAAGAACAAATGTTTCTATTTTACCTCGTAAGATCAGACTTAGATAATTTTGATTTGATAATCGTAAATTTATGTTTATTGTAATCTATCTTTATAATATAAAAGACTGATATTAAAATAATACGTTAAAATATTATATTAATATCTGTCATTTATTATTTTTAAAATAATTTCCATCATTGAAGGATGAGATAGCTAATAATTTAGACGATGATAATATGACCAAAGTTCAGAGAGGGTTAGTGTTTGATGACAATGGCGACTGCCTTTCCACAATGCATGGTAGCATGGGAGATCCAACGGCCGACAACGGCGTGAAGCGGAGAAAGGCATGTTTTTCAGTGGAGTCCAAATTGAATGGCATTTTAAGCAAAATAAATAAAACTTTGTATCTTTGTCTTAATTATTGAATTAAAATATAATTGTCAAAATTTAAAAATAAAAAATAATTAAAAAAATTATATATTTTTTAATTTTTTATAATATGAATATCAATTAAATAATAAATTCCATATATAAAAATTAAAACCTTATAAAACATTTACTAAAATTATGAAATTTCGCATAAAATTCATAAAACACTAATTTTATATTAATGTATTAAATTATAAAATTTAAATAATAATTTAGCAATCATTCATGGTCAAAAGTTTAGTTATGCTCGAAAGTTTAGCAACCAGCCATAACATTATACTTAGGCTGATTTATCGATCTAATTGAATTTTTTTTTCATATATGAAAAGAAATTATATGTAGATTTATTAATAACTAAATTTAGAATTTTGAGCTTAGTAAAATTTATTAACCCACTAAGTTTATTTATTGATAACTATGATTTACTTATCTATATTTGAGATTAGTCATTTTTTCCCATCTTTTAAATCTAAAATAATAACAAAATTACTCTAAATTTACTATAGTAAAAAATAAAAAAATCATAAAGTGTTATTTTTAATAATATTTTTTGTAATCTAGTATAAGGGTTTGAAAAAAAATTATGAGGCAATAGCTTTATCTATACAAACTATTATATATCGGGTAAATATATGTGCATATTTATAGAATTTAAATTCAAGATTACGTTTTTATTTATTTTAATACCAAACTATTTTTTAAGATTTTGATGGGTACTGCTACGAGGAGCCCATTTAAAAGGTTCATAAATTGAGCCCACGGTCCAACAAACCCACGAGGTTGATTTAACTGCAGGGATTAAGTTGACCTTAGAGGTTCAAGGATTTGGACCCACGTCCCAAGAGGTCCAAGAGGCTGATTTGTTGAAGAGTCTAAATTAGCCCAAGAGGCCCGAGATTAGTGATCCACATCCCGAGAGGCCCAAGGAGCCGATTTGGTCCGAGAGATTAAATTGGCCTTAGAAGCTCGAGAACTTTGGCCAGTATCGCGAGAAGCCCAAACAAGCTGAATTATTTTGATAGACTAACTTAGCTCAGGAGGTTCGAGGACATTGTAAGAGGACACGTAATTTTCAATAAAGACCCGAGGACATGAAACAGAGGACATGATTTTGAAAATCCAAAAACTTTTCACTTACCAAGCCTTCAGGAGAAGCCCGAGTACATTTGCTACCAAAATGTTCGCGGACTAAGAAAAGACCAAGAGCCATTGTCAAGGACGAGGACTTTGAGAAACCTTCAGCAGTGTGAGCGTAAGAAAGAAAGCTCAGGACGACCAAAAGCGCTAGCTTAGAAGGTTGACTTTTCTAAAGCACATGCAACCCCTATAACACACAACTTTCATCGAGAATGATGACTTGCAGAGTATGCCTGATCACTGTAGAAGAAACGTCACATGAAGCAAGCAAGCATGCATGCATGCAACGTGTCTGACACGGCAAGATTGATTGGCAAAGTTGGTGGCAGGATCATCTGCATATGCCAGCGCGACGTAGACTTCTCTCAAAGGAAAGCCCAACCACTATAAATATACTGACTGTCTACAAAACAAAGGATCTGAAGTAGGACTTCTGCATTTATGCACACAGAAAGAGAAATAGAGAGTTTTCTTGCCCCCAGTGTAATCAAGAAGCACCTAGAGAGCCTTGAGCTTCACATGTGCTCCACTCTTTGTACACATCCAACAATATAGTAGAAGTTTGTCTAGACTCTGAGTCCCGTAGTTTTTTCTCTCATTCAAGGGATGGTTTTTCGTGTGAAAATTCTGCGTGTTTGGTTATCGTACTCTCTTTCTCCACTTCATTTCACTCTTTGTGTTGCACGGGTCTTACCTGAGTACTCACAAACGATTCACAATTTTAGTTTGATCAACGTCTGTACAAGTGCGCAAGATCTAAGGACGTAACAAAGTTATTTATCCATGATATTGGGATTCAATGGAAATAAATTTTAGGCCCTATTTGGATACAAGAATTGAGTCCAAAGATTTCAAAGTAGAATTAGAATATAAGGTGTTATTCAAATAATATTCTTTAGTGTTAGATGAAATTAAAATTATAATTCTATATTCATATTGATTTGAAATCAAAATAATTTTGGATAGTTCTTTATAAATTTGGTAATAAAATTTTTTTTGATTTTGAGTATGATGAGTAGTGAATACCCAAGATCAAATTAAGAGACCCGTTTCTGTGAAATGGCTCTGACCCCCAAGAAGGCCCAAAAAGCCAACTCAGCTCAAGGGGCTGATTTGGCTCAGTAAGTCCAAGAGGCACTGAGGCCTGAGGACATGGCACTAAAAACCCAAGGGCTTGATAACGGTTGAAGACCTTGTTAAGAGCCAAGGACTTGTAAAATGACGTGGACTTATCACAGGGCAAAGACCTTGATAAAGACGAGGCATTTATCAAGGGCGAGGATTTTGAGAAGTGTCCGATGACATGTGCGCAGAAAAGGAAGATCAAAACGGCTGCTGATGCCAGCTCAAATGGTTGACCTTTGTAAATGCATGCACAATATCTGCAATACGCGATCTTCACCGGGCATGCAGAGTAGGCACGATCTCTATAGAAATGGCATTTCACAAAATAAGCCCGCATGTACGTAACGTTTCTGACACGACAAGATAGATTTGTAGGGTTAGTGGCAGGATTCACTATATGTGCCAGCTCCACGTAGGTGCTCCATGTAAGTGGACTCAGATCACTATATATACATTTAATGTGTACCTAACATAGGGAGCCATTTACCTTGACGCTCACGCTCCCTTACGCTTGCGTTTATGCTCACATAGAGAGAGAAAAGAAAGGCATACAAGCTGTACAACTGAAAGAACTCTTGTGACAGTTAGAATGATCCTTGAGAAAAACTCTCTACCCTTTGTACTCACAAATCTTAATAGTGAAATCATTCCTAGACCTAGAATCCCGTAATTTTTTTTTCTCATTTAGAAAAGAGTTTTTTACGTAAAAATATCATGTATCATTGTCCCTCTCTCTTCCTTCTACTTAAAATATTTTCTGTGTTGCTCTGCATTTGGGTTCTCGTTTGTACAGAGACTAGGATATAAGGACGCAACATTCGGTAATGTCTGTGAAAACCGACTAAAAGTCTGGTTAGCACATTTTCTAAAAATTGAAGTATGGTGAACACGAGAGTACATGCTAGTACTCTGATCAGAGATGCTGCCTCATATGACAATGGCCCTCATGCGTGTGTTAGAGTAGATAATCATCTTGATCTGTACGTACAAGCATTGGCGATGAGAATGAACGATATTTCCAAAGCCGTCCAGACCTTTTGCGAAAAAATGAACTAGCAGCAAATAGGGGTGCCATCTAAGGCCTCTCAGACTGCCATGTCTAAGAAAAAAGGTAAGGATAATGAGCACCCCACAAAGTTAGTCAGTACGAGGACCTCGAGACCCAAGTTGCCACAAGCTACAGAGTCTCGCTGCACCTTAAAGGCCGCTTGGATTCTCAGTTTCAGGTGGAAAGCCTTGGAGGAAAAATGTTCGATGTTCACGTAACAACCAAGAGCACGCCATTCAGGAGGTGTCCCATCGTGATGAGATCCCTTGAAAGGCTAGGAGCCTTCCAGAGCCACAAGCTGCCCAGCACCCTTACGAGTTGAGTAACTATCTCAACGAGAAAAAAGATGATGGCTTCATCCCAAGTGGAGGAGAAGCTTGAAAACATTTAGTAGCGAGTTTTTGGAGACGATGCTGGAGGAGAAGTGATTGACCTGCACAGTTCACCATTTATAATGGAG
>JAOVVI020010753.1:0-12944 GCA_028571085.2 Nepenthes alata
CTCAATCCACCATTGTCGGAGTTTATGGCATCGCATCTGTCATTGTTGTTTCCCTTGTATGGATGTTTTCCGGTAGTCTCTCATCTTACTCTCTCCTTTTCTTCCTTTTTTTTTTATTCTTTCATTCGTTACTCTCTTATATATATATATTCTAGGTAAACATTTTATTCTTGTTTGATTTAATCTGAACTCATACATGCACATCAATCACTTGAAATTAGCATCAGGACCTATCTTAATGTAGTGCACGGGTTATGCATCAGATTAGAAAGGCTTGAGAATTAGGGAAACAGAGGCATTCTGTTTCTATTGAAGAAACCGATTCTTGATGGATACATAGAAGGGCAGTATATAAAGCCTTGTAAACGGACCGTAGAAGCTGAATAAAAGTATAAAATCATGTCAATGCATACTTGATCTTATTGATATTCTGTCACTCAGAAATTCGGACATGTTTCCCTTGTTCTTCCTGAATAAAAGATTACTTTCACGAAATGGATATGATAATTACCACTTTGTTACGATTGGTATAGAGGAAAAAAAATCCTAGCCTAAACACGTAATCACAACCTACCAAAATTCGAATTCACTATGTCCAAGAAACCCATGACTCGAAACCAAGAAACTCAAGAAACTAGAGAATAATGGAGGGGAGAACTCTAGGAAACCTTGTTGCACTTAAGAAACGAGTACCACACTGACTCGGCTAAGATGAGAGTACAGATGAACGAGATGAAGGAAAGTCTCAATACAGTTATGGCCAAACTCGATCAATAACCAATGTGCAATCAGCATGCACCTGTTGTTGCAGAGTCCAGCAGCAGAAGAGGTTTTTCAGAACCTCTGCAGCAAGAGAATGCACAGCAAATGTCATTCTCTTCTATTGCCAGGAGCAGGACAGAGCAGAATGGTAGGGACAGGAATGGAGAAAGTAGCAGGACTAATTCAAGCTTCAACGTGCCAAACCAGGCTTGAATTTCCATTCTTCGCTAGAGATGAGTCAAGAAAGTGGGTGAGGACATGCAATAAATTGTTTCAGTTGTATAATGTAGATGAAGATGAAAAGATGGGGTTAATTTCCTTATATTGTCATGACCCATATCTAGATAGCCTATGACTGGCATAATGACCAATATGATCTTGTTACTCACACTAATTAGCAAGTTCCATGTCTTAATTTGAAACATAACATCATATAGACATGATTAAAATTGAATTAAATATTATGAGACTTTATCACTCTATCTGATATATATCCATAAGAGCTAAAGCCTATACAAAAATGAATAAGTAGATATGGCGGATGCATCCGAAATGACTAAAGAAGACGTGAGTCCAAAATGGCAAGACCTTGACAAGTATCCTGGGTCTCAAAATCTTGGTGATCTGAAAAATAAATGAAATACTATGAGACAAGTTCAGTGAATAGATAATAAATTTACAAGTTTTCTTCTTAGTAACAAACATATCAAAAGTGAAAGTAATTATAAATGTTAATGAATTTATACATAGTCCATATAACAATTATCTAGAATATCTTTAAACATAAACATTGAGTCAAATATGAAAATATCATAATATAAAACTTCTGGAATCATGTAATTATGACATGTCATGAATTATAGTCATATGCATGCGTAGAGTGGCTCTTAAAGAATAAAGACATTTAGTATATGTGCCAAATGCATTATGTATAACAAATGCAGTCTTAAAGATTTCATATCATGAATTTAAGAATAATATATGTAAGGCTTATGTTTATAAATATAAAATATACTTGCTCAAAATAAAATCATATTCCAAAGCATTAATGATTAAAAATTGCATAGAGATTTATATAAACAGAATAACATATTATTTATTTTTCTTATTTTAAAATCTATTTGCAAATATGATCAATTAAATGACAAATATTTGTGTAAATCTTATTATTGACTCACCTGAACTATGCAATGCAATTTTTAGCTTACTCCTGAAATTTCTATGATGGAATCTTGCACCAAATCGTCTCCTATATCTAAATATATCATAATATACTTTAGTTATTAATCCAATTAGGCAATAACCCAACAATGCTTAAATACATGATATTCTTTTTGTTTTGAAAGTTAAAACTTTAAAGATTATATTTCTACTCTATTATCTCCCTTTTTCAATTCAACTAGTATAGTATTTTAATAAAATCATCTTCAATTTACGTTCTTAATATATGTCACCTAAATTATACCCCTAAATAACCTAACCATACCTTCATTCCATAATATCTAACTCTAATTGCTCAATATTTATATGAATTAAATCGCCAAAACCTCAAAAATAGTTCCAACAAATCATTTTTCCATTTATGAATCACAATACACTTTAGAATCCTATAATCTCAAGAAAAACATTAAATTAAGGAAACACTCAAAATTTAAATTTCTTCTAAGAAATTCAGATTTGTACATATATTTACTTATTGCAAAATTGAAAAACTTTACCTTGAAATATTAAAATTAGATGCTTCTCCCTATTTTCTCTCGTTCCCTTTCTTTTCCTCCTCCTGGCTGCCTTTCCTTCTCTCATCCTGTTTTTTTCTTCCATCTGCTGGGAAACCAGCTGGGCTGCCCCCTTATTTGTATTTTTACACTGCATGGATAGCTGCAAAGCAACCAGCACATGCTGCCTTTGTTTTCTTATTTTGACAGGTGGCCTGACATGGCCATCTGCTTTTACGTTTTTTTTTTATTTGCTTAATCTTTCTTTTCTGTTAATTTTGGGTCCCACATGTATCTTGAAGGGAATGCATGATTTATTAATTTATCTGGTAAGCTACTCGGAGCTCATGTAGCCCATGCCGGATTAATTGCGTTTTGGGCTAGAGCAATGAACCTTTTTGAAGTGGCTCATTTCGTACCAAAGAAACTTATGCATGGACAAGGATTAATTTTACTTGAAAGAATTGAACTTTCAATTGATCCAGATAGATCTTTTAAAGAACAAATTAATTGGACAAGATTGAAGATAGAGTACCATTCTATGTGTCAATACCGACAACAATGAAATTAGTAAGAGGAAAATCTATTGACTTCAAAAATACCAGAACGAAAGGAACATAGGAGTTTTGCGCTAGGTGTTTGACCAATAGGATTTTGTGTAATAAGCTTTTGATATTCAGTAATCTCTGTTGGAAGATAATCATAGAAATCCAAACATTTCTCTATCCAGCCATATGGTAGATCCATAGTCATTTGGGAGGAGAGTTTAGAGAGCTATCTACATGAGGTTCTTTAACAACTTTTACTTTGATGCAATGAAAGAATTGAACTAGCTGCATCAGAAGCACAATGTGGAGGAATATCAAGAAAAATTCAAGGAACTCAAGCTTGTGGTAATGAGTTCATATTCCATGCTACCTGAGAAGTTCATTTTTTTTCCTTGTGTGGTCTCAAGGAAGAAGTATGCCTTCTGGTTAAGATGCATTAGCCCAATTCACTTTTTGAATGCTACGAATTTTCTTGCCTTCTATAAGAATCCTTAGAGGCCATGTCTAGAAGAAATTGGTCATCACACAAAGCAGTGCCCACTAGCTTCAAGCCAAACACTCAGTTCGTGCCAAGGGTACAAGTGCAGAAGCCTCCTAATCTGTCACTGGATCAGAAGAAGGCATTGGGGTTATGCTTCAGGTGTAATGAGCAGTTTAATAGGGTATATATGCACGGAGAGAATGTTGAACACAGAGCTGATAAAAGAAGAATAGGAAGAGAGACCAGAGGAGATAATGTCTGAGGTGTTTGTCCAGGCCATTTCTGGAGTGACACCAAACAGTGCCATTAAAATCAAAGGAGAGGCTAGAGGTAGACTATCATCATCTTGATTGGTAGTGATAGAACACACAGCTTATTGATCCAAGATTGTAGAATAGATAAGCTGGAAACAGAAGAAACTGTCGCTCTTTCTGTCGCAATAGCCAATAGAAGTAAAGTGATCGGCAGAGCCAAGTGCTTTAAGTTCTCTAGAGAGGTGCATAACTATTCCTTTAGTGCAGATCTAAGAATCCTTGAGCTCAGCAACTCTGATGTGGTCATAGGAATAGACTGGATGAAGAGCTATAGTCCCACCTTGCTTTTCACCTAGTTAAGCCTGCAATTCCAGAAAGAAGGAAGACAGAGTGTGCTCAAAGGGGCACAAGAACAGGCTACCTCAAACATGATCTCAGGAAAGAAATTCAAGAAGCTAATTCAACAAGATAACTGCCTGACAGGATAATTCAAGAGCATCACTGCATCAGAAAACCTGGTAAGCTACACCCAGCCTTGCAAGAGTTGTTGGAATTCCATGATATTTTTTGAGGAACCTAGTAACCTATCTCCTATAAGAAGCCTGGACCATAAAATTCCTCTTAAACCAGATTCATACCCTTCAGCCTTAGGCCCTGTATATATTACCACCTTCAAAAGAATGAAATAGAAAGGATTGTTAATGAAATGCTACATTCCTCCATAATCAGACCTAGCAACAGTCTCTTTTCATCTCTAACACTGCTAGTTAAAAAGAAGGATGGATCTTGGAGATTTTGCATTGATTATAGATAATTGATTATTATGACCATCAAAGACTAGTTTCCTGTCCCCATTATTGATGATTTGTTAGATGAAGTACAGGTAGTTGAGTATTTCTCCAAACTTGATTTGAGATCTGGTTACCACCAAATTTAAATGCATGGAGGCATATACAAAAATGCCTTTAAAACCAACCATGGGCATTATGTGTTCAAGGTTATGCATTTTGGACTCACTAATGCTCCAGCTATCTTTTAAGCCCTCATGAACCAGATTTGTAAACCTTACCTGTGAAAGTTTGTCTTAGCTATAGCCCTATTTGCTACCTAGAACACCTTAAACTTGTGTTTCTCACCTTAAGAAGCAACACACTCTTTTACAAAGCAATCCAAGTGTTCATTCTGCCTGGAACAAGTGGAGTACTTGGGTCGTATGACATACAAGTGTCCATAATTCCAGCCAAGTAGAGGCTATAAAAAATTGGCCAAAACAATCATCCATCAAAGCATTAAGAGGATTCCTTGGCCTTACCAATTATACAGGAAGTTCATTGCTCATTATGGTGAAATCAGCAGGTCTCTTACTGAGTTACTCGAGAAGAATGGGTTGAAATGGAGTGATGCAGCTAACAAGCGTTCAGTCAGTTCAAAGAGGCAATGACCAGCAATGACCACAACACAGCCCTAGCCTTATCAGATTTTACCAAACCCTTTACTGTGGAAAGCGATGCATCGATTTCGGTGTGGGGGTAGTTCTAATGCAAGAAGGTAGACCTTTAGCCTTCTTGAGCAAGGCATTTGTAGTAATGAATCAAGGACTTCCAACATATGAGAAGGAATTGCCGGCCATTATTATGGCTGTGACCAAATGGAGACACTATCTCCAAGGTGTGCCCTTCATTATTAAGACAGATCATGATAGCTTGAAGTATATACTTGAGCAACAAATTACAACAGCTATGCTATGAAAGAGCATGACTAACCTGCTGGGGTTTCATTACTCCATCCAGTATAAGAGGGGAAAGGAGAACATAGAAACTTTGGCCTTATCCAGAAGAGAAGATTTAGCTCATTGCAATCTCATCCCTACTGTTACTCCAAAGTGGATTGAAGCAGTAGAAGATAGCTATACAGATGATGAAACAACTAAGGAGTCAATTACATCCCTCCAAGACCAACCCTCCCTTCTCAATAACAATATGAGTGCTCAGATACAGGTCCAGAGGATGAAGATTTTACAAAACTTGCATGATTCTCCTGTTGGGGGGGGGGGATTCTGGGAACTTGGGACATACAAAAGTGTACACCCAATGTCTTCAAAAAAGTATAAGAATATGTTAGTAATTGTGAGGTTTGCCAGAGAAATAAGGCAGAAAGGCAAGCTAATCCAGGTTTGTTGCAGCCCCTTACATACCACAACGATCTTGGAGTCTTATATCATTAGACTTCATTGAAGGGGGTTCGCTACCCAAGGAGGAGGTAAAGATTCAATGCTAGTGGTGGTAGACAGTTTCACCAAGTATGACCACTTATTGTCATTATCTCACCCCTTCATAGCAGCTAAAGTAGCCAGTTTATCGACAATGTGGCCAAACTACATGGGATACCAAGTGACCGTTGTTTCAGACAGTGATCAGGTGTTCTCAGGGTTATTTTGGCAAAGTTTGATAAGGGCATGGGCACACAACTTCAGTTGATCATCTCCAACCGTCCACAAACTGATGGACAGACTGAGAGAGTGAATCAATGCCTTGAGATTTATCTTCGTTGCATGACTGGACACAAACCAACTCAGTGGATCTAGTGGTTATCCCTTGCTGAATGACAGTATTGTGCCACTTAATATCACCCTTTGAAACACTGTTACTCACCTCCTTGTCTCATCCCAGAAGTTTTTGTGGCCAGTGCAGTAGAATCAGCAGACACAAGATTACGAGGGACAGAAATGAGATGGATAAATTCCCAAAGGAACAATTAGCAATGGCACATAATCATATGGAGTTTTATGCTGACCAGAAGAGGAAGGAAAGTAGTTTTGAGGTAGGGGATTGGCTGTTTCTCAAGCTACAACTGTACTAGCAAACTTCAGCAGCATTAAGGGGAAATCTCAGATTATCCAGCAATTATTATGGTCCATATCAGATACAAGGAAAGATAGAGGAATTGCATACAGGCTGAAGCTGCCAGAGGATGCAAGATTGGGGAAGGAAAGCCAGTACAATCTTCATTATCGACAAGTGATCTCACAACTGAAGTGGAGATTGGACCAGTAGAGGTGCTGCAGACCAGAAGCCTAGACAGAAAGGGAATTGAGGTACCACAACTGTTGGTCAAGTGGAAGAACTTACCCACTGAGGAAGTCACTTGGGATGACAAGGTTGTCATCCAATCACAATGCCCTACAATTATCCTTGAGGACAAGAATGATCTTTAGCAGGGAGCATTGCTATGCAGGTATTGGGCATCAGATTAACAAGGCTTCATAATTATGATAACAAAGGCATTCTATTTCTATTAAAGAAAACCGATTCTGTTGTGAAGGGCAGTATGCTAGTTGGGAAGACTGTTACAGGAATTAGTTATATTCTTGTATTAGATGATGTACTCTTGTATCCATGTCTGTAATACAACATAGAAGGGTGGTATATAAATCCTTGTAAACAGGCCGTAGAAGCTCAATAAAAGTATTAAATGTGCCAATGCATACTTGATCTTACTGATATTATGTCACTCAGAAATTCAGATTTGTTTCTTGTCCACGTTGTTACACTAGGTTGGTCCTGGTTGTTGTTTATAGGCATTGTAAGCTATGGCAAGTAAATAGTACCTTCGAGTCTTCTATATTGCAGGATTGAGATCCTCTCAAATTAGGTGGTGATTAGAGAGGCCCAAATTTACCCTATCTGAACCTCTCTGTGCGGTATATTCCACTGTTGAGATTATGTCACGTCAATCAATTAGTCTTAGCGGTAGATGGTTTTACTATCAAATTATAGTGCTGTTACATGTGATGTGGCGTGACATTATCTTTAGTAGTTTGTTGAGATTTACACAATTGAACCTCTTCAATTACCTCCATAATTGGAGAGGATCTCAATCCACTTCATAGATGCTATGATACTCATGTTGATTCTTTCCTCCTGGTCACTCTCATCTTTTTGCTACTGTTTCTGCTTGATGTTAACAGAAATTTGATTCTATTCCATCTGAAAAAAAGTATCCAAGAATAATAAATCCTGCTACGTCTCTTCTAGTTCATTTTACCTAGTGATGGGATAAATTAGGACCAACTTGCTTGATTTTCTGATCTGGGTTTGCCCTTGCAAGGTAAGTCTACTTACGTTTGACCCTACATGAAACTGGCAATGCAGGAGGGTTGTGCACTTGACTGCTTTTTGCAATTGAAGATTTCATGCTTCATTATTTTTAGAGTCCCATTTTGTGCCATGTCTGTCTTTTCTTTGTTTCTGCCTGTTGTGCAAATGCTTCCTAATTTGAGTCAATGCCCCATCCAGAAATCCTCCCTTTTTATTTTGCCCTCCTAAATCAGTCATGTTAGATGCCCTTTTTTATTAATTTTATTGCTCTTGGGATTGTGTGGTACATAATTACAGAACTTGCTTGAATCGTGAACTAAATAATTCATTTAGGAACCAGAGTAGGGATTAAAGGACCTATTTGAAGATCACAAATCCAGTTGACGATAATTTTATCCATGTGAAATTAAACCACGTTGATCTAATTATTCTTTAGATAAACTTAGTTCACATTCTAGCTCCAGTTGCAGTTTTCACATTGCATCAAAAAGGCAACATCACTGTAAGTTGATGCTGCTAGAGATGCAAAGTGCATTTACTCCTTGTCATTCCTTTTTTTACCAGGGCAGTTTGCCAAACTATCCAAGAATGATAGACTGCTTATGTGCTGGTGGGCGTTCACCGGCCTTACTCACATGATCCTTGAGGGATACTTTGTCTTCTCTCCTGAATTTTACAAGGCCAAGGCTGGTACATACTTGGCTGAAGTTTGTAAGTTTCTTGTTTCATTGACTTCAATAAAGTGATCTTGAGCTTGTACGTTGCTGTTGATTTCTAGAACTCCAACTTTCTCGATGAACAATCTAGCAAATTTATTTGGTAGGGAAAGAGTACAGCAAGGGTGACTCAAGATATGCTGCCAGGGATGCTGGGGTTGTTGCTGTTGAAGGACTAACTGCTGTTTTGGAGGGTCCAGCCTCTCTGCTAGCAGTGTAAGTGATGATGATCATGTTAATGCCCCATTTTTTAGCTTAATCTCAGGGTATGCCTGATCATCCGGATCTTATTAGTTGGTTATTTAACACCTAGCAGGTATGCTATTGCGAGAAACAAGTCATATAGCTATGTGCTTCAGCTAGCTATTTCTCTTGGACAGCTCTATGGAACTGCTGTTTATTTCATAACCTCAGTTTTGGAAGGGGACAACTTTTCTACGAGTTCATATTACTACTATGCCTATTACATTACAGCAAATGCTTCATGGGTGGTTATACCTTCCCTTGTAGTGTTCCGGTGCTGGACAAAGATTTGTGAAGCATTTGAAGTTTACGACAATAACAAAACCAAAACTCACTGAGCAAGGTTCCATTCTGCATCATGTGAGTACTGCTGCGATGTAAACTTTTTTCTGTTATAAGGATGATATTTTCAAATGGCAAGCAAGTAATCAAGCACGTGTTACTGACAAGAAGTAAATCTCATGATCCAATAGTTGAGTAAAGTGGGCCGTAATTGAGTTTCCTTCTTGAAAATGCACTCAAAAATATTCTGTAAACTTGTCTCAAGATCAGGATCAGTTTGATAACATAATGCATGTTCCTTGCCTTCATCAACTTTTGGGATAGCATTGCCCAAGTGAATGATCCATGGCGTGTGTTTGATAAAAAAGGTCAACCCTGGTCCAGGATTGGCCGCTGTGCTGAGTATAGTTTGATGCTCTGGAATGCGTAGTCACATGCTTGATCCCATACCTTATTAATTCCTTTCTTGATATGTCATGAAAATGGTTGCCACATTCATGATAGGTTTGGAGACAAATACTTTCTACCTTAAATGAATTATATTCTCCCTTTTTGTGTTGTTTTATCACTATATATAAACTTTACCTGATCCTTAATATAGCTGGTTGCATCTCCTTATTGACTCTTCTGAATCTCAAGCACAGTTCTGCCAAGGAAGAAATTGAAACAGCGTTTTTTCCCTTTCCTTTTCTCTGCGAAATTTCAAAAGGTGGAAATTTATTCAATGCGTGTTTCCTACGACCACTTTCCTCCAAGACAATGTTAGGGATTCAATTCTTATCGAATTTTCTAATATGATCTTATTCTTCGTACCCAAATAGACTGCATTATACTCAACTTACTCCCATAATGGAGTCTTAATACAAACTCCAGAATAGACCCATAGTTTAATGAAAATTCTCACTTGAAGCCATATTGCTGCCAACAAACCTTTGAAGGGTTTCATGAAGGCCTTTCGATACATTTGTGGCGTCGGAATTGGAGGACATATTAAGATTTAAGTTATTGTTCTTTTGAATTACTATAGTATGGTGGGTAAAGTATCTGTATATTTCATTTGATGCATGGAAATAGAAATTCAGATTGCCAAGGTTTGGATAAAACATTGGCTGGAATAGGTATCATTAAATATTTCTGAATAGGCAGTATAGTCAGATCTATATTGAATTCAAATAGTTCGAAGGGTTCCATAGAGTGATCCTTCCGTGCCACCAAGACCGCCACCGCAATCTCCACATCACCATCAATTTGCCATGCCAGCAATAATGCTGTTCTTCCTAAGCCTGCCACCGGTGCTTGGATAATGATGCCCATCCACTGGATCATTAAAGATCGATTTTGTTGAAGTTCAATGTTTTCCTCGTCTGGCAAAACATATTTCGTCAGTAAATTTCTCTAACACGAGGAGATTGTTCAGTATAATCAAGTCATGCTTAGTAGTTCTCTCTCCTTTTTTTGGGGGGGGGGGTAGTAGTAGCTCTCATATTTGCCACGTGAGATCACGATCGAACTTCTGCAAGCGTATTTATACCACTAGTCTGAAGGGATAAAACATAAGTTGAGGGTTCAGCAGGTATTATCATATAAAATAGTACATATAAATCAGACGGAATGAGATGTCACATATAAACGTATAAAATAAACTATAAAGTCCGTCAAAATCATTGAAAATCGAATAAGAGTAAGAATAATTTCTCTTATATTAGATATGCGTATAAGAGTAATTTCTCACAACCCCGTACCACCACCTTCTACTTTATAAAAATTGAATTAAGGTTATCTAATTGTGATCTTCCTTAAACACCTCTAGAATGTAATTATATTAAGTAAATCACTTAACTTCTAGTCAGCCACTGAGGAGAAAAATACCTCATACATGCTTGATCTCTTATATTATAAAGACATATCATTCAAAATTCATAAGATTTTTCATTCAATCATCTTATAACATAATAAAAACATCTTACATTTTTGTCTTTAATGCCATAGCCAACCTTCTACAATCCCACTACAATTAGGATATTATTCTTAACACTTAGTTTACCAATTAGTAGATAGATCATAGCTATACCAATACTATCGTATAAATTATGTACAAGTGTACAGATAAATTATATTTAGCCCCTACACTACTTTGCCATCTTGCTTATTCATCATAGATTTAACCAATTGGATGTATAAGATATACAGTTAGTCTTCTCATTATATTCTAGAGATATACGGCCATCTAAATTAATTATAGTCCAAAATTATCAATTTATATACATTGTTAATTTATCATTTTCCCCTTACATGTGATTAAGGTCTTTGCCCAAAGGGCATTATGGTCAATTTTCTAAATCTACCAATATAAACTACTCTATTCATTAAAAGGCCTATAGTTTTATATAATATAAAACTATAAGGTAAGCATGAAAAATGATATTTTTGCACTTCATTAGAGCTCCTAGATCCATGGCTCAAGGGATTTTGTTCCCACTTACTAAATCCACTCATAGATGTTACTCTAAATATCAAGAAACTTGTAGTGTCATAATATATCACGATATGAGCATGCAATAATATCATTTAATATCCTAACATGCAATACCAGGTCACGGCCAAAGAAAATGTCTTGTTCAAACTTTTAGATTCATAAATATAAGATATTCTAAACACTAGCATACTTATATATCTCCATCATAAGGTAACGGAAGCATGCAAAATTCACCTTTTACTCTTAATATTCTCATGTTAAGCCCAAGGCTAACCTACCATCATGCCATGATAATTTTCATTTGGATCATTAATTTAATATCTCACTTATTATATACTTAAACATAACATGACTTAAGGGATGAAGGAAATTCTATAATATGACAATAGGAGACTTAAAGATTAAGACTTTGAAAAGGGATGAAAAATAAGTCACAAAAACATCATTTTTGAGTATATGGATGAATTTTCTCAAAGGGTCTGAATTGAAGGTTTTAAAATGGATACAATATTTTCTATTTAGCATACTAGAGTCACTTTGATTAGTAAAAAAATATCCAATTAGAAAAAATAAAATGATGACAAAAGAACGATAGAATTTTTATTTATCTCGATTATATTTTTTTAAACAATGAAAGTAGACATGAATATCCTCCGAGATCTCATGAAGGATGACTTCCTTCTCACTTCTCATGAATGGATCTTGATCTTGTTCTTCTCTAATTGATGGCATGACACCATGGAAAAAGTGGACATGGGTTCTCTAGGTTCTCACACTAAATTTTCTCCCCTCTTCTTCTTCCTTTTTTCTTCTTTTTCCTTCTACGCACGAAATTTTCTTCTTCTCACTCTTCAAAGTTGCAGCACAAATGAGGAAGAGTGAAAGGCAAAAGAGGTTCCTGGGCTTATTAGAAACTAATTAGGTTTTAGTGGATTTTTTTCTCTTTTTCTCACTTTCAAAATTTTAGCAAAGTAGCTCCCTCCAAACTGTCACTAGGATGTCATACTCCCTCTTATTTACTCTCTAAGACTAAATAAAAAAAGAACTTCAGCTAGAGCAAGAGAGCCAGCTAGGTTAGAAATAAGGAGGAGGAGAGTTTAGGCTACTATTACTTTCTAAGAGGGAAAAAATTAGGTTTAGATGTTTACCAAAAGAAGGGCCAGCCAATGCCCAAAATTTTTGCCATTGATGATCATTCTCTATGTTAAAATGAAGCAATAAAGAGGTAGGGAGGCAGCTGAATGAAGCGAGGAAGGGGGTGTGCCTCATCATTAAGGTTTAACTAGTAAAATTAGGGTTTTCATTTAGTCTCCAAAGAGGTTGGTCAAAAGGGGTAAATTTAGCAAATTGAGGATTCTTTCCATCTTTAT
>JAOVVI020010755.1:0-12942 GCA_028571085.2 Nepenthes alata
TCCAATTTCCCACTTTGCTTTTTAGCATAACTTTAGCTTTTACATAATTTCGTCACTTCAACCTTATAAACAAAACCTTTGTACCTGACTGCCTTGTATTTGTTCAATGTGTGCAATTCTATGTTTTGCTTTTGTAATTTAGTGTATTCTTTTACAATACCTTGCTATTGGTTCTAGTATCATCAGCACAGCCACTAAAACAATTTTCATTGCCACTAGACATCCGGAATATGCGACTTCTTTCCTAGATCATTCCCCATGTTTATTCTCAAGCAGCCATTTCTGGTGGCTTAAGCAGACATGGAAATCTCCTTCCCCTTCTGTGTTTGATGTCTCGTGACAGCAGTCCACTTACTCTGGTAGTGTGCGCTTACATCCTTTGTGTTTACTGTGGAGAATCCCTTTTGGCTGGGAGTAAAAGCTGTGTTATTTCATTCAATGCTTGAATTTATGGGAAAGTTTTTTGAATGCATTCTTTCATGGTATACTATTTATTTTCAGAAGGGGCATTTTTTTTTTCTAGTGGGGGATTTTTGATATATTTAATTGATGTGGAAGATTAATTTTAAAGCCCAAGTGTCCTTGTGCATGATGGAGTTGACAATTCTTTGCTGTTTCAGGGGTTTTCAACGAGCAATGGTTAAGTCAATGACCAGAGCTGCCAAAATTCCACACTTCCATTATGTGGAGGAAATTAAATGTGATGCACTACTAGAACTTAAAAGGTCTTTTCAGAACAAAAATTCTGATCCTACTGTGAAGCACATTTTCCTTTCATTTTTGGTAAAAGCCCTGTCAGTGGCATTGAGCAAATACCCACAATTGAATAGTTACTTCAACGAGGAGATGCAAGAGGTCATCATGAAAGGTCTGTAGATGGTTTCACATTAGTGTTCTCTTTGCAGATGATTTCTTTTGTAATGTTGCATGATGCAACCTTGATAAATAAAAAAATTGCATTTTTCTATTTGATGTTATCCCTTTATAGTTTCCTATGGTTTTCCTAATCTTGGGCTCATTGAATGATAATTGTGGTTTTAAAGGTTTTGGCTATGTTTTAGATTTCTTGATGTACTCGGTCTGTGACTTGAATTCATAGTTGGAAGAAGGGGGGGATGCAAAGTAGCCTCCTATTTGAAGTGCGAAATATATCCCTTAGGTCCATTTCCCTAAATGGACCTTACTAGCACTAGGAGCTTATATTATATGTGAGAGAGAATTAAATACGCCCTTACTAGCACTATGAACCTTATATTTTTGTTTTTGCAAGAGAAAAATAACATATTGAGTGAACAATTCTATAAATTGATGAAAATATCGGCTGATATGTATCGGTATTGAAACCCTATGATACAAATATTTTCCGATATCATGATAATACCATGATATGTTTTCGTTTTAGTAAACAAAACCGATATATCGATCGATACGGCTCTATCAATTTATAATTTTTAAAAGTTTTTTTCGTCCAATATATCCTATAATGATACGTATTTTGATATATCTGATATTGATATCAATATTTTCATGCATAGCTCTCTCCTTTAGGTTTAGTTAAACACATCTATAATTCATGGAACAACTGATCCTGTACCAATCTGAAGTTGCTGACATGTAGTTTTTCGCTTGTGCTTGTATTTCAACTGCATGGCTCTTGTTTATGATTTTCTTCCGATATTATTTGCTTGGGTTTCTGGTCGCACTTTCTTGTCTCTTTAGTTCTTAATATGGGAGGTTTGGTCATATGTGATTTCTATTTTCCTTTTAGGTGCCCACAACATTGGTATTGCTATGGCTACTCAAAACGGTTTGGTTGTACCAAATATCAAGAAGGTTCAGTCTCTTTCCATTTTGGAGGTTCGTTGGTTGTTTTTTCTTCTTCATCTATCTCAATAATGAGATGATTACTTATCCCTTGTTTCAATTTTTCTACCATTTGAAGTGCGTAAGATATTCGTTTTGTTGTGATAGTTCTCCAAAGAATATTACATTTTCTGAATAAGGTTTTAACGTAATGAAACAGAATTTAAGTAAAGCAATTTGAGGAACAAATGTTAAAGAGAACATGGTTAAACTTATTTCTAATTTTGCTTTTTACGATAAAAACGCATGTAAAGGGAAAAATCAAAGAAAGAATATGACTTTGCTAAAATAATGTGATCAGTTTCTTTGAATATATGAAGTTGCTATGCGAATTTCAATATTCACTCTGAAGCATGAACTCATGCATGGCCGGCATGCTATATAATATATCTGATTGGTCTTTTACTTAGTAATCAAATGATGGGCAAATAGCTCCTGGCTATGCATTTTCCTTTGCCATGACTATCATGCATTTATTGGGAAAATATATACTATGTATGATCATTTAATATGAAGTTCATGACCTATGTAAAGTAAGCACAATTAACAGTTGGATTTGCTAAAAATCTCTCCCCCTCTATCCCTCTCCCCTTTTCTCTCTCTTTGCGGGGGTGCGGGGGTGGGAATGGTGTTGTCATGTTGCGGTCACTTAGTATAGAGTTCAAGCCTTGAGAAGGAAACCTCGACATAAGGAATTTGTGAGTTAGAAACGTAACAAGATGGTTTTAGTTTCCACTCCTGCAGTTCTTCACTATATGGAGAGCCAATGTTTGGTGAAGTCTTTCGTTTCTCACAGGTGCTTTTTTGTAGTTTAGTGTTTTCAATTGTGAGAAGGATCCTTACTTTTGTTAAATAAGAAGAGTAGAAATAAAATTAATAGGGCTGCCAAGGGACAACAACCATGTCTACGACTATATGAAGGTCATTTACCGACTCATCCGATTATTTGTCCCAAAGAGAACCTTACTTAATTGTAAGTTGAGGAAGTGCAAGTCGTAATTATGTCAATTAAAGCTACTTGTTATGTGGATCACACTGACAACTGAACTAGTTTTGTTCTGTTTTTTGTGAGTGAGGATTTGATCTGCATGGGAGTTTTGAAAAGCAAATTGGTTTCCAGTTGTGCCTAGGTCTTTTTTTTTTATTCAAACTGAACCGAAGTCCAGATCAACATAGGGTGGAATTTTAATTAAAGTAAATTCTTAACTGAACTTCACCAAATTTCTTATGATTTCTAAAGTGAGCAGCCTATTGCTCTTCATTTCAAATCCTTGATTGTGAAAATGGGAAATAGAAGTCTATGTTGATAGGGTGAAATGTGATAACAATTCATTGCTCATGTTCTCAACTTAGCTTGAATGTGTTAGGACTAGTATTTTGAATGAACTGGTTGTGTGTTTACAAAAAAGACATTAGTAATGAAGATTTATTCTCTTTTCTCAGTCTTAATGTTATTACCAAGATCTAGATTTGTTGAGATATTAGCACCAAACAAATACTATCCAAAACATTCTTGGATCTAAAACAGAATGTTTTAAATCCTTTTGATCCAGTACAAAGTTTCACAAGATTGAAATTAAGAAGTCATGAAGCCAAAGTAATTTAGTTTGCACTTTATTGTGTCCAAAGCAATCCAAACCTACTAATTTGCACCCATATAGATGGTTAATTTTTGTTGCTTAAGGTAGTCAAGGAAATGGCTAACTGCTTGTTTGCCTGGAAATTCTGATGGTCCTGATGCCACCTGCCACTATTTATGGGTGAATGTTCACCATTACCAAGAGGTTTGATGAAAATTACACATCAATACCTTGAAGTTTGGATAGCTACACAGGTACTCACTGATACCTTTAATTTCCATATGCTTAGACTCAGCTAACATTTTCTGGTATGGTTATCAATGTTAAAGCACCAAATCAAATACTATACTTTTGAAAAGGGCAAAAGCACCCTTGAGATATGAATAAACTAACAAGTCAATGTTAAAAAGGGTGACCTAATGCATGAGTTTCTTAGTCTGTGAGGTCTCAGAGGGTTTGGATGTATCCGACGTTATCCTTATATATTGGAAAGATGCAACATCAAAATGGAGCCACATTATTGTTGTTGAAGGGTTCACTGTTTAATAGCTCAACGTTAGGAAACCAAAAAAAAGGTGCAGTACATAAGAACAAGAAAAACAGAAAGGGGAAAGGGAAAACATAAGTCATCCTCCCACCAGCTACCACCACCACCATCCGTCTACCACCAGCAGCAGCCCACCATAACAAGAGATAAAGTGAAGGTTTATTAAAAAAATATATTTATCAAAATGATGACTCAGAAAAAAGCAATTCAAAATTCATATCAAAATCAAACAGTGACCTATATTTCTACAGTTTACAAATCCTATTTCCATCCAATGCATTATCCGTGGGCAGATTCTGAAACCATTTTCAAAAAGTAATTTTATAACGTCAGAATAAAAGGGAAGATACTGATGCATAATATATGAGAAATATCATTCAACCCACAGATATTCCAAAAAAAATTCCATTTTTACCAACCCCTATAATATAGTAAGATATAAAGTAATATAAATTATAAATATCACAAAAATCTCATATTTGGCAAGCAACACTGGCAATATTTAGCAAATTGGGTTGAATTTCATATTTTTTTAATCAGCCTACAGCAAATGGGCAAAAAATATGGTAGGCTTTGGAGCAAGCTCAACAGTTCATTCAAGTCTTTGTTAGAGTATTGGGGCCTTCACTGTTTTAAAAAAGGACCCAAAGCTATATTTCTTTCAAGCCCACTCCAAAAGTCAACTTTTCTTGCAGTGTGATCCATTGCAACTTATAATATATGTGTCCAATATTGAAGAAAAAGCTAGTTTTTTCTTTAAAATTGCCTGAGCACTCTGGTTTCAGAAGTGGCACCACCTCCTTCAGTGGCCATAGAAAGCGATATTGACAATGGCTGTATAAGAGATCAAAGCAAGGGAGAGATAGGAGAGAGAAAGAGCGGAGAAGATGAGAAGAATGGAGTGAATGAGAGTGAGAGTTTGCATCATAGAACAATTTTCTCATTTTAAGACGACGTGTTTTGGGTAAAAAATGGGCAAATGTGTACCTTTTGTTGTTTGAATGACCACTTCTCTGTGATAAGGAGGGAGTTAGGCTTCCCTGCATTTTCAACTTTATTCTGGAGAACATATCGTCTAGGATAGATTTCTTAGTTATTCCCATTCCCTTATTTAAGGTCATATTGATCTTTGTATATTCCTTTAGCCACCTATTATTACCTAATTTGGGGGATCTCAAAATATCAGTGCATCTTCCATCAGTCTTGTAATAGCTCCATATTTTGCACAAAGCAAATCCAATGAAAAGGTTTAATCTAACCATCAAATGTTTCTAGCTCCATTCTGGAGGCCATAACCAGCAATCTCTTTTCATTATCCGACGAAACAAAACCCAAAATCAAACTCATTCAATAAAATAGCTAAATCATAACTGGGAGGCGCAGCTTTAGCAGAAGCACTGAGGAGTCTAACTGGTTTTAGTCAGAGATAGAAAACAGGTTTTTCATAGAGAGGGAAAAGGCTAAAGCTATATACGATGGTTTTAGTGAGAGACAGAGAACAGGTTTTTGTAGAGAGGGAGACAGATAAGGCTATATATGAGGGTTTTAGTGTTTATAGATCCCATTATATATTATGTTATTTTTTTTTCTCAAGCACCAAATAAACAACAAGGCTCTTCCTATTACAAGGGGTTCTAACGTTAACCATGCAGTGATCTCACTTGTTTATGTTGATAACTTGATTCGTGTAACTAACTTTCAGATATCACCTAGCTTTCTTTTTCTGGAATTTGTAAAAGCCCTGTTAAATTGATTTTTGAGCATTGTACTCCGTATATTCTTTTAGTATTATTCCAAGTTCCATTTATGCATTTTCTTTTGTGCTGCTAGATAACAAGAGAACTCTCAAGGTTGCAACAATTGGCCATGGACAACAAGCTCAGCCCTGATGATATTTCTGATGGAACCATGACCCTAAGCAATATTGGAGCAATTGGTGGAAAATTTGGTTCTCCGCTAATTAATTTGCCTGAAGTTGCTATAATTGCTATTGGTCGAATTCAGAAAGTTCCAGATATCACAGATGATGGAGATGTGTATCCTCAGTCAATCATGAATGTAAGTTGGCTAATTAATTTCACTCTCTGCTCCTGGCTGTGACATGAATCACTCTATTAGCAATGTGTGATTGTGAGCCTTTGCACAAGTGGGGTCCTCTGGTTTACTGGACTGCTGTTATTTATGCTGCATGATGATGCTTCTACCCTCAAACTTCAAAGAACCCATCATTTTCAGGCCGAATATCCATAAATAAACATGGGAGACTGCATCCTTTTGACAATTTGCTGAAGTGAGTTTAATCTGTCAACTATTTCTCTCTCATGATGACGATGCAGTTAGTAGCGTAAATGGATTATAAAGATAAGGTGCAGTTGGCAATCCTCTTGATGCATAATCTTTGTTTAACTTGTAAAAATATGGATCTTTTATCCTGGCCCTATGCCTTTTGTTACAGAGATAACGAACATGCAGTTAAGGTCAATGCAATAATCAATAAAGGACTAAGAGTACTGGATACTGAGCAAGGAGAAGGCACATTCTCCTCCCACATTTTCTCTATACTAGTCAAAATTGTTTGAAAATGCTGTAGTACAGAGAATATGTCAATAGAAGGTACTAGTACGTGGAAGAGAAATTATGTAAAATCCTTTTGTAATTTGACACTCAGTTTGCGCATCCCAAATGGTGGATGATATTTATTGAATCATTCACTTTTGGATAGTATGGATACTACTTTAGGATAGACAATGAGGAAAATTGTCACTCAAATGATTTATTGCAAAGTCTGATTTTGCTTAAAATCAACTGATGACCGAACTCATAGATTGATGGCTTGGATAGTTAAAACATGTCAAATGTGCTTGACTGCTTTCTCTCGACTCCTGATCTGTGGTTCAAAAGGGTGCTATTTCGTGTAGTCTCAACATACTATCTTTACTCCAAATTTCTGAAAGTTTGCTGAGGTGAGGATGACTTATCTCCTTGTGTGGAATGCCATTATTCTTCTGTTATCACTAGCAAAGCTTGCATTGTTGTATTAATTACGGACCCGAGAGGTAAAAAGGAAGAAAAAGAATCTCTGTTAGTTTTTGATATAACATCTCTCCGTTTCAGGTGAATATCGGTGCTGATCATAGGGTTTTAGACGGGGCGACGGTTGCTAGATTCTGCAACGAGTGGAAACTACTCGTTGAAAAGCCAGAG
The DNA here is from genome assembly GCA_028571085.2 of Nepenthes alata. Classification (NCBI taxonomy): domain Eukaryota; kingdom Viridiplantae; phylum Streptophyta; class Magnoliopsida; order Caryophyllales; family Nepenthaceae; genus Nepenthes; species Nepenthes alata. Next base: position 7,195 of record JAOVVI020010755.1, read on the forward strand.
ATGCTCTTGTTGCACATGAGATGATCATTTTATGCCGTCCATGTATTGAAGATCTCTGCAGAATGTCAAGAAATAAGTGCAAAATGTGTGCCAATGGTATGGTTTTTCTACTGGAATAAATGTTACTTTGTGAGCATATTTGTCAGCGTCGGTGCTTCGCTGTGTTGTTTTCGGAGCATGATAAAAGCCTGTTGTCCTAGCCCTAACTAAATGTGATACAGAAATAATGACATTGTCGGGATCCGAGCATGTATCATATATCGAGTTCAGAGCAGTCATGTAATCATGTAATCACAGGTCTTATACTTCTCTCCCATGTTATATGAAATTTTAGGGTTGTTAAACTTAGTATTTTGGTATGGAATAATTTTGATGCTGGGAAGCTGGGGGAGTTTCTGGATTTGATTTCATTGCCTTGTAATTGAAATTCAGGGATTCTGCCATTTTCTTGTGCTTCTTCTCTGGGCCTCTTCTGTTTGATTCGATTCTGATTTTACTTTTTTTTTAAATTTAAAGTGATGGGTCTGATAATAAAGTGGGTAAATTCAAATTATTGCTCAGAATAGACGGATTGTCAGACAGCGAGCCTCCTCGCTCGAAAGACTGTCTTGTTGAAACGGTGATCCGGTTGATAATTGGGCACAAGAAAAAATTATGCCACTTTATTGTGAGAGATACTATGAAGTCAAGCCCTTATATAACGGAAAAATTATCATTTTGTAATTTGATTATCATAAATTTAAATTATAAAAATAAATTTTTATATAGTATAAAATAAGATCATATATAATAGTTAAAAAAATGCAATCATTCCTCGGCCCATTGGCATATCAGGAATTTTGGGAACCAAAATGTGTTTTCATTGTGAGTTAGTACAGGAAATTATTCCTGTATTTTTTATGAGTTTGCAATTTGTGTTGTACCTTAATTTTTTGTGAAATTTGTGATTAAATTGAGCAAATTAGAAGAATTTAATGATGAAATAATAAATATTTTTTTGGGTTACTCTAGATGTAATATTAACCCAATTTGATTCCTATTGTTTAGTAAAGGAAAATTGGTGGTTGTATTCCTTGTTGTTTATTTATATATATGGTTGTATACTTAATTATATTAAAATTATTATATTTTTGTGGAGATGGTGAGAATAAAGTGAAAAAAAAATTAAAATAGAATATAATTTATACATACTTTTAATAATGTCAATACAAATGGTATATAATTAAGTGTATTAATAGTATTTTTTATATAAATATTATTATTGCGTCCCGGGTTTTCGATTATTGTACGGATTAGTAAGCATTTCAATCTTTCGTTGCGGGTCGATCTGGATCGGGTCTGGTCTCCGTCACTGATAACCAAGAATCTGTACAGCACAAATCATAAATAAGAGGTCAGAGGACAACGGGGGGCTATCTTCCGTTGACACTCCGACGCTCAAGTCAGAAATCTTCCGCAATAAATGAAAGAATGCACGTTTAAAGGTAAACGTGGTGAGAATGCATAGATACAGCGATGAGGGGAGTGTGAGAGGGATATATTTGGAGGCTTGAACTCCGTGAATGTGCCCTGTAAAGGGGCGATTTACCTGTACGCCCGCGGAGGGCGGCCTTGGAGGTGCGTCTGACAGAGGGGCGGCTTATAGGGTGCGCCCACGGAGGGTGGCTTATAGGTGCGCCCAGTAGAGGAGTGGCTTATAGGTGCGCCCGACAGAGGGGCGGCTTAAAAGTGCACCTGCAGAGGGCGGCTTATAGGTGCGCCCACGGATGGCGGCTTATAGGTGCGTCCACGGATGGCGGCTTGGAGGTGCACCCAGCGGATGGGCGGCTTATAAATGCGCCCGATAGAGGGGCGGCTTATAGGTGCACTCGTGGAGGGAGGCTTGGAGTGCGCCCGATAGAGGAGCGGCTTGTAGGTGCGCCCTATAGAGGGGCGGCTTATAGTTGCGCCCGTAAACGACGGCTTAGAAGTGTGTCCACGGAGGGCGGCTTATAGGTGCGCCCGGCAGAAGGGTGGCTTAGAGGTGCACCTGGTTGAGGGGCGGCTTATAGGTGCGCCCACGGATGGCAACTTTGAGGAGAAGGACTAAGTTGTACTAGTGAGTAAGCGTTCTGGTTACCTGAGTAGAGGATTAACTCTTGGATAGCAAACTCCTTACTTCGAGATAGTGGGATCGTGATTCCAAGACAGAGGGCTAAAGGCCTCCTGGCTGGCGGAGGGTTGAGGGCCTTCGGATAGGAGGGGGGCTGAAAGCCTCCTAGCGGTGGAGAGCCGAGGGCCTCCAGACTAGAGGAGGCTTGAGGGCCTCCTGGCCGGCGGATGGTTGAGGGCCTCTGGGACTGGCGGAGGTCTGAGGGCCTCCGAACGGGAGGAGGGATGAGAGCCCCTGGCGACAGAGGGCTAAGAACCTCCGGACTAGAGGAGGGATGAGGGGCCTCCTGGCAGACAGAGGGTTGAGGGTCTCCTGGCGGCAGAGGTCCGATGGCCTCCAAACAATAGGATTAAAAGCCTCAAAAACTGGAAGTGGCCGAGGGGCCCTGGATGGGCGGAGAGCTGAGGGGCCTTCTGGATGAGAGGAGAGTCGAGGGTCTCCTGGCCGCTAGTTTGCTCTCATTGGAGATCGGCTAGTAATAACTATATCATTCTCTGAGCTATATAGAGCCTTATGGAGCTTCTTTGAGCTTCTCCATCTTGTCTTTCAATACTTGAGAATACTTTCTTTTATAGTAAAATTTATAGATGTATTATTATCAAAAAGTAATGTGGGACTTTTAATTTGAAAGAAATATGTCAGATTATGGGCTCGGCCATTAGACCCATGGTTACTAGACCCATTAATTATAACTCTAATTCAAAATAAGGGTATTAGTCACTCATTATAATATAAAATTTTATTTATTTATTTATTTTTATATAAATTTTGTTGCGTTCTTGAACCTTGGTATCAGTGTAGACGAGAACTCGAATGAAAAGCAACACAAATATTGAGTTTGTAAGTAGAAGGGAAAGAGAGAGACGATGACACGTGACGCTTTTATATTGAAAGCTCTCCTCTAAATAAGAGGAAAAAATCACAGGATTTTGAATCCGAGAATGATTTCATTATTCAAGTATTATTCAAGTATCTAAGTACAAAGGAGGAGAACAGAATGCACAGTGAATTGCAAGGATCATTCTTGCAAACATAAGTGTTCTCTTAGTTGGACGTGTAAGTGCATTACTTTTTTTCTCTATGGGCGTAAATGTAAGTGGAGTAAATTCGGGGCTCTCTGGTTTGGTATATAATGAAGGCTTATATGGTGATGGCATCCTCCCACGTGTAGCTCCCCCGTGAAGGTGGTGTGCACAGGGAAGCCTACCTCTAACTTTGCAAATCCCTTTTGCTGTGTCAGAAAGGTTGCGTGCATGCGAGTCTGCTGTGTGAGACGTCATTTCTGCAATGATCTCGCCTACTTTGCAGACCATCGTTCCCTATGAGGGTTGCGTGTTGTAGAGGTCATGTGTGCCTTTGCGTACATCATCCTTCTAAGTTGGCGTTCTCAGCCGTCCTGAACTTCCTTTCTACGCTCGTGCCGTTGGAGACTCTTCAGAATCCGCGTCCCTGATAAAGACTTTGGCCTTCATTAAGTCCGCAGACTTTTAGTGCTAAATATCCTTATCTTTATCGAGGTCTTTGATTTTCGTTACGTCTGCAAACGTTTAGTAACAAACGTCCTCGGGTTTTAACTGAGGACTTATGCAGCGTTGAGTCCTCAGGCTCTTAAAGCCGCATCCTCTGTGCCATGTTCTCGGGATTTTATGGGAATCCTTGGGCTTCCAAAGTTAAATCAACCTCTCAGACCATATCAGTTCTCTGGGCTTCTTGGTCTATGAATCCAAGTTCTTGGGCCGCCTGGGCTAATTTAACCTATTGAGCCGAATTAGTTTCGTGGTCTTTTAGGACGCGGGTCCAATTCTCAAAAACGGGTTCCTTAATTGGGTATTGGATATCCACTTCTCATCAAATTTATATATATATATATATAAATTAATAAAATATTATATTATTTAAAATTTTTAAAAAATATCTATCCGGTATTCTTCAAAACGTTTATATTATTTAATACAAAGTAAATAATTTATTGTATACCTTGATAAGTAAATAATTTCAATACATTATAAAATCATTATATATTGTTTAATAATTGATGGTGATGGGTATGACAGTTCACGGGTCGGCATAAAACATAGCCTGTATAAGGTAGAAAGGTCCAGATAGCGACGACCTAACAGAAGACCTTTTAGGACCAAGATCTAGAAATGCGGCAGCTGACATAAACGATTTGATCTGAAATCGTCCAATAATAAATGAACACTTATGAATAATCAATGGACTATTTCAACAGTTACACCACCAAATTTAGCGGTCTAAAACCATGACAAATCAACCAATGAACGCAAGTGGCGGTTATACGAATAATACCCCTTATAATTACTAAAACATTAAACATAGGCGGGGGTTACATAAATAACGTTCTTCATAACTACAAGCAGAGGCGTAACGCCCAGGGGCTGTCAAACTAACACCCACATTATAAATACACCCTTTCATCCACAGGAGAGGGGAATCCAAAATCCAGGCAAGAAAGCATCTAGACAACTGCTCAAATAACCGAAAGCCACTCAGACACACAAATACAGTCTTCTAAAGTAACTCTCCTTACAAATATAACACCTCCTCTATACACTTAATCCCCATTCAACTGATACGCTTGCATTCTCATCCTCTTATCTTTCTTTTCGACATAAAAAAAAGGATTATTGATTTGAGTATTAGAAAATATATGGTGGAGTGAATCTCGTATTCTTTTGACATCTTAATTATTTATTGTGTCGTGCAGGATTCATATTCAGAATAATGAAGACCAAACTTATTTTTAGTCAAACTTTCGAATAAGATGGCTCGTTAATTTGTTTGACAATCTAAATTTAGAGACGTGACAGATTGATATTAGATAACCAAGTGCATTATACATTTTTCCAATCATGTAAGCGATTCTCGAACTTTGAAAGGATTTAAAAGAAAATATATAATAAGTTTCATGATATAATTACTTATTAAAAATATATAATGCATGAATAAAGATCTAATAAAAATACTATAACATAGATAAAATCACTGTTACTCAAACAATAATAATTACTATCCAATCAGCCAAATAAACAAAAGTTATAAAACAAATTGAAACCCATTTTAAAAAATATCTTGATTTGACTAATATTAATATAATTAATAATTATATATTTTAATAATTAATAACTTTATTAAAATTTTATTCCCCTTGTCCCGTATAGATTGAAAGACGAGTCATATTTATTTTTAAATAAATAATTATATTTTAATCATTTAAAAAATTAAAATTAATTATTTTAAAATAATTAATTTTTAAATAAAAAATTAAAATTAATAAATAGAGAGATTCTATAATGAATCCAATATCATATGTCCACATTGCAAAGTGATTGGTACTATCGTTAATGAGCCTATCTATAATAAGACCCACGAATGGAGTAGAGGCCCAATAAAAATTATTATATGTCAAAGCCTGGAGTGGGCCGCCTAGAACGAGTAAAAATCCTTAAGATAATATTCCATGTCCTGCTCTAAAAAAATCAATTGTAATCGGCTGAATCAGATAAAGTAAATCAAATATACTTATCCAATACGGGTTTGCAACTAGTAAAAAGAGGTTGAAATCGTTCATCACC